>APFE030647105.1:68907-180739 GCA_000404065.3 Pinus taeda
CAATTCCTTGGCTATCTTACAATGAATAAAATTATGGGTTCTTCCCGAATCAATCAACACTATTACCTTTTTCTTCTTGATATGTCCTTCTATCCTGATAGTTTGAGGAGTGGTAATTCTAGCCAATGCATTACAAGATATGGTCGGATTCATTTCTTCTTTCTCGAGGGTTTGTTCTTGGTGTATATCATCTTCTTTTTATGTTATTTTTCCTTTTCTTCCTCCTCTTCACAATCTATGTAAAGTAATTTCTTCTCAGAACAGTTATGACCTTTAGTGTATTTGTTATCGCAACTGTAACAAAGCCCTTTTGCTCTTTTTTCTTCCAATTACTGGGGTGTCAACCTTGTAGGTTGTGGAAGACTAGGGAAAACAACATTTCCATCATTATAGTTGTGAGTGGTAGGCTTCCTTTTTGCCATAATTTTGCTTTCCATTTTTCTTGCCAACCTGATTGCCTTCTCCAATGAGCCAAGTTCCCAAGGCGAACCTCATGTTGGATTTTATCCTTTAAAGTCCCTATGAACACATCAATCCTATGCTCCTATGGAATATCGTTTACCCTCTTATTAATTTTTTGGAAATCCTCAATGTGATCCATTATTGAACTCTTTTTTTTTTAGGTTTATCAATTGACTAAAAAAATAGTTTCTTTTTGTATCCTCATAATGTGCTATCATTTCTTCCATAAAAATTGCCCAAGTGACAATTTGTTTATGAGACAAAAGTCATCGATACCATACAAACTGATTTGATTCCAAATATGAAGTTGCAATGAGTACCTTTTGTATGTTTTACACATTATGGAGATCGAAATATTGCTCCATCTGTAGTATCCATGTTACAAGATCCTTGCCATCAAACTTCCTCATATCGATCTTTGGAAAATGGTGGGTCTTCAATCCAATGTTAGAGTCTATGAAATCGTGATTAACATTTATTTTGTTCTCATCATGAGTTTCCTTTACTACCCTTTCACCATTAGTAAGCATTTCTTCTAGCAACTTAGTCAAATCTATCTTCAAATCTCCCATCTTAGCATCCATTCCATTCATCTTAGCTTCCATGCCATCCATCTTAGCTTCCACGCCATCCATCTTAACTTGCACGCCATTCATATTAGCTTCCATGCCTTTCTTTAAACAATCCATCTTCCTTCTGTCACCTTTTGTGAGAGTGAAATTTGTTGCACTTGGTCTCATAATTTTGATATATCATGTTTCATTTCTTGCTCTTCTTCATGAGTCATGCTAGAGCTTTCAGGTTTCGTACTAGGTGTTTCCATTTTCTTTCTTCAGTGCATCAATTAATGATAATTATGCTTCACTATGCCCTTTGAACTACAAACTAATTTTTCAACCCAAACTTATGCAAAATTTTAAAAAGACTACAAAACTTTTTTCGCTTTGTAGAAGCTCGATATTGAAGCTGTTGTCTCTCTTTAATTGAGGGTCTCCAAACTCTGAAATTTCTTCTTGTGGTAGCCCTCTAAGTCCTCTTTCCAATGCCACTAGTCTAATCAAAATTGGATTCTCCAAGAAATATTTATGCCCAATATCTCAAGATGACCTGATTATATAATTTTTCAGTAGAGCGAACTTATACGACGTGCCACATGTCACTGTTTCGACCTTCGGATCTGAAAATGATACACAGAAAACTAAGTCCATCCTCTTTTTGTAACTTTTTACGAAATTTCAATCTGATTCTCAGAGAGAAAGTTATGACGATTTTCCCAAGATCACATGTTTGGAATGTAATTTGAGATTCTACAAAAACCCTAACTTCCTCAGATCATATCTCCTAAAATATACTGAGACAAGATCTGGAATTTGGGCTCAAGGTTCAGAATGATTTAAGCTCAAATGGGTTTTTTTTTACCTTTTGAAACATTGCAGAGAAAAAGTTATAGAAAAAATTCCACGATGACTTGTTTGGAGCAGCGAAACCATAGAATCCAAAGCTCTGATACCAAATGTTATGAAACCAGCTCACAAAAAGATAGAAAAGAAAGATCAACACCTTAGAAATCAGTCTCTTCGAGGGGGAAACCTCCTTTACATTACACAAATGAACAATTCTTGGATGATTCAAATGACAAAACCTCCTTTCTATATAGGAGTCTAAGGGGTCACAATATAATCAAAGCTGACATAACAATAATAATATAAGGGCACAACAATAACAAGAGTGGGCTTCTATGGGGAATAATAATAACAATATGGGGACAATAGGGGCACACCAATAATAATAAGGGCTACAATGACAATAGTAATGGGGGAACCACTAGTATTATAGGGACCTAACATTCTTCCACTAGAATGAATATTATTAAGTGAAAAATATTAGGAACCACACCAACCTATTGGTTGAATGGCCTACCATTCTCACTATGGAGAAGGAGGAAGAAATCGAGTAATAATTGTGAAATTTCCATGAATTAACCAACTACGGTTTAATCTTCTAACTATTAGCAATTTATTTGTTTATGACAAATAACTTTATATCACTGATGCATTATCCACAATAAAAATATGTTGTGTAATTATAAATTAGGAACTAATAAATATATGCACAAAAAAAAAAATAACATCAATATTTTGGACTAAATGTCCCTAGAAAAACCTTGAAGGGAAAATTGTTATAACAAATGAGGGTTTATTTTACTATGTAGCAATCTGAATTTTTATAACTAGATGCCCAAATGGCAATCCTCCAGCAAATATAGATCACAACTAGAAAAATATACTAGAGATCTCAGTTCTCCTCTACAAACCAACTTGGCCTCTATCTAAGCACTCACACTCCCTATTGGGTACTCGTACCTCTACCCATATTGCACACTAGTGACTCTAGATCCACTCATATTGTCTGGAAGCTAGATCTAACTGAGTCATCCTACCTCCCTCTGTCACTGGAAACTAATCTCTTTGCCTTACAGAAATATATTTGGCCTTAAACTACTGATCTATGGATCTTACGATAACTCGCACTAGGGTTTCTGGCTATTCACACTACTTTTATGACCTCCTCTATAGATGTAGTTAACCTCCCTTTTCCTACCACTCCGACGTTGGAAAATACTGGGAATCTCTCCTCCATATCCTTTACTCTCAAATCATTACTAGTCCCTCTTCTGATGCTCTTTCCTTGGCTCAAACTGCGCCCTTGTTGAATACTACAAGTTGGGTAGCTCAGTTTTCCTCTCACAATTGATCACAGTAATGCTCTCTCGAAGCCCTTCGACCTACTCTTATAATATCTCATTGGAGTCTCAACAACCATGATTTAATCTCCATTGATGGCTAATATCAATTAGACTTCATCAGTAGAGGTCTCTAAAGAAATCTCAAACATCCTTAATTAATTAACTTTAATTTACCACTTTTCCTAAATTAGACTTAGGAAGTAATTTAATTATGGAAAATTAATTTAATTAAGGTGTTTCCCAAGATTATCTCACAAAACCGTTTATGGGTTTTGGACATCTCATGTTCCTTAGCCTCTTAGAATCATCTAAGACTAGAACACTTGTATGATGCTACCATATACATCACTAAAACTAACACTCCCTCTTAGCGAGGAAGGTGTTCTCCATTATACCCATCATCTCTTATGATGAACAACCTGTAGCTTGACTATCCCACGTTGTTGATGTCTGACTTTTGTAGCACCTCCTTTCTTCACTTAACAACTGATGTAACTCCCTATCACTGGAAATCACTATGAAGAGGTCAATTTGGAAAACATTATCCATCAACTTTTGCGCATACTCTGATTCATCTATTACTAATTGTAGCTAAATCAATCTTTGATCTACTATGTCACTATAATTGGCTCTATAATTGTCCCTTGAGTCTCTTACTGCAACTTGCTTTTCTTTTTCTACTAAGACCTTTATTGTTCCCAATTGGCTCTGCACTTGCCTCTCGATTATTTGACTACAACTAGCTATGCTATGTCCCTCAAGATTTGATTGTGCCTTTGCTAACACCGAAATCCTCCTACTACTTTGATTGATCCATGTGAACAACAACTAGATATAAACTATATTTCTTATTTCTCCTCATGGATCCTACCCATAATGATATCCTAAAGCATCAAGCTCCCCCTCCAACTAGAGGTATCATTGCTATCAATGTGAATTCCTCCAATCTAGAGGTCAACTCTTCAATTTTTGCCAAAACTATTGTTTGTTGCTGCCCTTTCTTGTCCTTCTTTCTTTTTGGAAATTGGGTGATGTAGTGACAAAATTTACCACATCTGAAGCACTTGACCTTCAATAGGTCCTTTTTCTTCTCCTCTCCTCCTTTTGAGTTGTGTCCTTGACTATGACCCTTTTTCTCCTTCACTTTAGCTGTAATAGCTATATTCTCTTCTTCCTCCTCCTCAAATTTTGGTTTGTTGCCACTCCTTCTAGTAGCACCCTCAATGAGATTTAGCCTCAAGTCCTATGGAGGGAAGTCACTCCATAGACATTCCCAATCTCATAACTTATCTCGTTCAGTGATTTCATGAATGAAAGTTCACCATTCGTTGGTAAAACTGTTTAGAGTTGTCAACACCTATTCACTATCGATTGGATTTTCTCTTATAGCTACAAGTTCATCTCAGACTCCATGAATCCTAATGAGATAGGAATTTATGCTCTCACCCTTCTGCATCTTTTTTTTCCTCATCTTCTCCTTGAGAATGATTTTCCAATTCTCATATGGATCTTGGTACAACGTCACAACAACATCCCATGTATCCTTTGTTGTATTTTTCTTAGCAATATGTGGGACAATATGATCCTGAACCCTGTCTAGGACCATCCTCTTGGCTTTAGCCATCTCCTTGTTGAAGTTTTCAACTATTGTGCATCTGTTGGTTCTTCCATGATATTTTTTAAGAACTTCAAACCATTCTCATCCAGTAAGAATTGTATTCAGGCCTTCCAGACGCCAAAGTTTGACGCTCTGTCAAGTTTTTCCTAATCTCTAAGTCCTATTGTGACCATCTATTTGAAACTCAAATCAACTAGAGAATTATATGTTGGAAATATATTTCTCCTTCCAACTACTCATCCTTCTCTCTACTACATGCACTCCCCTTGGAATGCGTATATCTGATCCTGCACTCGCCTCTAGTGTGCTTCACGCAATTTGCATTGCATATTGCCCCTCTTTTGGGAAACTCGCTCTACCTTCTAGATGTCCTTTTTTGGTATTGTCACACACACTGTTGATTCTGAAGCATGCACCAGTTGGACTGGAAAATATGCTATGGCCTTATATTTCTAGAAATTATGGCCTCCTTTCCTCCTTTGGAAAATTGGAAACCCTCTGAGAAATAAACAAAAATTCCACCTGTGTTCTTTTTTCTTCCTATCTTATGTAGATCTGCAACTGAAAACCCTCACTACAATTTTTTGTGCCCAAATATACTTTGCAAAATTACCAATCTACTCACTCGGAACCCTCTCTAGAAAATCCACTACCTGTTTCTACTACTTCTAGGACAAAATGAGTTTTCCCTTCACCCTAAATTGGAAATCGATTTTCCTTCCCTAGTAATTCTCACTACCTGGATGGCCTACACAGATCTGGAAATATTTTTCTTAGATCTCCCTCTGAAATTGCACAATTTTTCTCCCTTCATTTCTGAGCCTCTGGTATGATTAATAATGCCCTAATACCATGTGAAATCTCCACTAATGCCCCAACTGGAGTTTAATCTTCTAACTATTAGTGGTTTATTTGTTATGACAAATAACAATTAAATCAGTAATGCATTCTTCATAATAAAAATAAATTGTGAAATTATAAATCAGGAATTGAGAAATATATGCACACATACAATGAAAATGACACCAATATTTGTGGACTAAACATCCCCGAAAAAACCCCGAAGGGTAAACTAATGTAGCTGATGAGGGTTTATTTTATTATGCAGAAATTTAAAATTTTACAACTAGATGCCCAACTGGAAATCTCCAGAAAATATAGATCACATCTGGAAAAATATTTTGGAGATATCAGATCTCCTCTACAAACCGACTTAGCCTCTATTCAACCACTCATACCTCCTGTTGGCTTCTCACAGCTCTACCTAGAATGTGCACTAGTGGCTTTGGATACACTTGCACTGCCTAGAAACTAGCTCTAACTGAGCCATCCTTCCTCCCTGTATCAATAGAAACCACTCTATCTTCCTTTCAAAAATAAATATAGCCTTTAGCTACTGATATGTGGTTCTTCTGTCAACTCGCACTAGGTTTTCTAGCTATTCTCACTACTTGTATGACTCCTCTGCAGGTGTATTTGGCCTCCCTTTTCCTGCTACTATGGCACTAGAAAATACTGGGAAATTCTCCTCTAGATATTCTACTCTTAAATCTATGCTACTCCCTCTTCCAATGCTCTTTCCCTAGCTCGAACTGCATTGTTGCTAAAGACTGAGAACTAGGTAGCTCGATCTGCCTCTCACAACTGATCAAACTTATGCTCTCTCCAAGCCCTTCAACATGCTCTTATAATCTCTCGTTGTATTCTCAATGACCACGGTTTAATCTCCATCGAGGGCTAAGATCAATTAGACTTCATTAATAGAAGTCTCTAGATAAATCTCAAACATCCTTAATTAATTAACTCTAATTTACCACTTTTCCTAAGTTAGACTCAGGAAAAATTTAATTATGGAAAATTAATTTAATTAAGGTGTTTCGCAAGCTTATCTCGCAAAATATTTTCTAGGTTTTGGATTTCTCGTGTTTTGTAGCCTCTTAGCATCATCTGAGACTAGAACACGTGTCTCATGCTACCATATACATCACTAAAACTAACAATAATGCAAGGATACCATAAAGTCGCCATCGATTGGAGATTATCTAATTGAAATTTAATGTTACACATATTTGTCAACGCAGATAAAATCCATTGAAGGATGCAATCTGTAGTAAGTCATAACAGGTAAGATTTAATGAAAATACATTTTGATTCAATGTTTTGGATGGTTGAAGTTTTGGATTTTGTTTTCGTGAAAACTTAGTCAAGATATGAAAAACTAGTGCATAAAACCCTCACATGATGTAGATGTATAATAAGGTTTCCTTACACATAGGAATAACACGTGATGTGAGAGTGTTGTCAAAGAGGGGTGGTAGACTTGTGATTCATATTATTCCTAGGAGTTGAGCATGGATAACCATTGTGTTTTGTAGAGATTGCATATCAATCAATTTTTGGTTTGCAAATGTTCAAAGACAAAACACAATTGAGAACTATTTCATAAGTTTCAAATTCATTGTGTGCATTACTACACACCCACACCTCTCGGTGACAATGGATCTCTTCTTGAATTGGTTGCACCACTTTGCAAGGTCATTTGTGAAGAAGTGAGCCCTACAAATAGGCACTTGTTCATTTTTAGTTGTCAAGGATGTCATATAGCACTGGCCATCATCCAAGAAGCTCATAGTTTGCATTGATTTTTTTATTCTTCTTGCATATATAATGCACAAGTTCTAACACTAAGATTTAAGTGTGTTTCCCGCTTTTAATTCATTTCTCAAGACAAAGAGATTGATATGGATGGAAAAAAACTTGGAATGGAAATAAAAGGGTATGAAATTTATCTGCTAGGGAATAGGGTTTTTCAAAGGGCACTTACTTGTGATAACATTAATAATATATTTAAAGGGATATGAATATGGTCATTCAACTTGAATGTAATTGTTGAGGCTATGTATCTTGATGAGGCATTCGACATAACTAAATATGAAGTGAATGTGGTTGAAAACATATTGAGGTTATTTGAATTTTACATGCATCATTAATAAGTGTGTGAAATTCGAGATTTTAAAGTTGGAGGAGCGTTGAGGGAAACACGGGAGAGACGAAGCGAAGCGAATAGGGTTACAGAAATAAGAAAAGTTCGTCTCCAATGGAGGGCAGTAGAGGAGGGAGCTCGGCTCCCTCCTACAAAGACATTGTTGCCAGCAGAAGTAAATCACCGATGGGGAATAGCAAAGGTTGTACGAATGAAAGGAACATGGATAATGAAAAGGAAGAAGATGGGACCAAAACCAAGGAAAACAGCTGCACAAAGGACAAAGAGGAAGAAGACAAAAGTCAAGTTTCAAGAGAAGAAAACAAAAAGGAACTTGCAAACAAAAAGCATAAATCTCTCCTAGAGTAATATTAAATGATCCTGCTCTGCAGGCGCACAGGGAACACATGGGGACCTATGCCATTATCTGTAAATTCATGGGACTATGGACCACTGAAAAAGCTTTACAGATGCGGATCAAGTACCATTGGAAACCTAAAGGAAGCATTGACCTACATCTTGGGTCAAAGGGATTCTTCACAGTGTGTTCTCAAACATCGAAGACAAAGACAAAATATTTGAAGGAGGACCCTACTTTTTTGCAGCAGCTGGTCTCTATATGAGGCCTTGGAGGATGAAATTTGTCCCAGATCAGGAGACTTTCTCTTTGGTTCCAGTGTGGTTAAGGTTCTATTCTCTACCTCTTGATTATTGGCAAACTGAATCACTAGCTGCCATTGGCAATAAACTAGGACATTTTGTCAAAGCTTGTGAAGCTACAAGAAGAGGAAAATATACCTCCTTTGCAAGGATATGTGTGGAAATGGATCTATCAGGAGTGCTTCCAGATGAAGTTATCTTGGAAGTTTTTGATGAGGAGTGGGTGCAGATAGTGGACTACGAGCATATCCCTTTCAGATGTCGTAGGTGCCATGAACATGGACATCTGTTCAGAGACTGCCCTCTTAGTAAAGCAGACAACAAAGATAAACTTAATAGAACGAAGGACACAGAAAGCTTTCAGAAAGTGGCAAGTAGAGGAAAAGGAGGAAAAAATGGGCTTAAGAAGCAATATAACGAGGGGCAGAAGGCCAGTCAGAACAAGTTCCTAGTGCTGGAAGAGAATGAAGAAATCACAAGAGAAAACCAATATCAGGAGGAAGGTTCTAATAAAAAAGAAAAAGAAGAGGAAAAAAACAATCTCAAGAGATAGGTTCTCAAAAAGAAGTGATGATAAGTGAAACAGAAATGGAGATGGACCAGGAAATGACCCAAAGTGAAACAGATCTGGAAGATCATGAAATACAAGAAATCATTGACAAGGAAAACCTGGATCTGGAAGGATTCTTGATGCAGGGAACCAAAGGAGGAATAGATTCATTGCCTCAAGAAGAATGCAACTAGATACAACAATTGTTTCTATGGAAAACACAAGAAAAAGGGCTGGATAAAGGGAAAAATATTCACAAACAGGAGCATAGAGGGGTGAAAACAATGAAATCAACTCCAGGATTAGCTACCAGAAATTCGGGAAAGAAGAGGGGCATGAAAAAGCAAAATGAGCTCTTGATGGAGTGTGGAAAGCTAATGATAGATTCTGGTAAGATGAAAGATATAACCAGTTACTCCTTTACAAATCTTTAATTATGAAGTTCATATCTTGGAATATCAGAGGTCTAGGAAGTAAAAGAAAACAAAGAATGCTAAGTAACAGAATGAAGCTAGCAACGCCAGACATAATCTTCATTCAAGAAACAAAATGCTCCATTCAGAAATTAAAAAAAATCCATAGCAAATGGCCTAATAGATTTGAGTTTCTAGAAGTTAAAGTAGAGAACACCGTTGGGGGCATTCTCACTTTATGGAACCCCCAAAAAGTCAGCATAATAGATGCGAAAGCATCAAGAAATTATTTATCAGTTATCATTCAACCAGTGGGGATGTGTGACGCCTTCCTAGTTACGAATGTTTATGGTCCTCAACGAATAGATGAGAAACTCAAATTTCTTGACTCCTTGGTTGATCTCAGAAGTAGACATGAAGAAATCCCTTGGGTCATGGGAGGAGATTTCAACATGATAAAATATCTTTCGAAAAAAAAAGGAGGTAACAGAACACTAAGTAAAGATTCAGTAGTGTTCCAATCATTCACAGAAGATATGAAACTGGTTGACTCTGAAATGCACAACAACCTTTTTACTTAGAATAACAAAAGAGGAGGTGATGCCCAGGTCGCCTCCAAGTTAGACAAATTTTTTATCTCAGAGGAGTTGATGCTCATTAATAAAGAAATAACTGCCAGTGTTCTCCCATTTGGAGGCTGTGATCACTGGCCGATTCAATTAGAGATCAAAGGGATCGATTCTCCCAGGAATAAACCCCTTAGATTTGAGAACATCTGGCTCTCCCACCCAGATTTCATCAGCAACATTGAAAAATGGTGGTCAGAAGATCTGCAGATCCAAGGCACCAAAATGTTCCTCCATAAAAGACTAAAGCACATAAAATCGAGACTCAAAGATTGGAACAAGGAGTTTGGAAATATTTTCGTAGACAAAAAATCAGTGGAAATTAAACTACAGGAACTAAACCAAGCATTGATCATAGATCATTTTGATAAAGTCAAAAGTGAACA
Source organism: Pinus taeda (assembly GCA_000404065.3). Classification (NCBI taxonomy): domain Eukaryota; kingdom Viridiplantae; phylum Streptophyta; class Pinopsida; order Pinales; family Pinaceae; genus Pinus; species Pinus taeda. The sequence continues at coordinate 79,352 of APFE030647105.1, forward strand.
AGTTGATAAACACAATCAAGAATGGGAGAATTTATGCAAACAAGAGGAAATCTTTTGGAAACAAAAGTCTAGAGTTCAATGGCTCAAAGAAGGTGAATGAAACACCAAATTTTTCCATAGATCTACCATGGCCAACAGAGCGCACAATAGAATCTCTTCGATATTGAATGAGAATGAGAAGCTTCAGACCTCTCATAAGAATATCGAAGCTGTGCTGGTACAACATTTCAAAGGCATCACAAAGGAAAATAATCTAGACAGAGAACAATGCATTAAGGAAATTACAAAAAATATCCCTAAAATGGTGTCTAGAGAGGATAATTTTAACTTGAATAAACCAGTAACCGAAGCAGAAGTCAGTGAGGTTATCAATGATATGCAGAATGGAAAAGCTCCAGGTCCAGATGGTTTTAATGTGGACTTTTTCAAGGCCTGCTGGAATGTTGTCAAACAAGATATTCTGAATGTTGTATAGGACTCCAGAAGAAACAGGGCCATTCTGAAAGCCCTCAACACCTCCTTCATCACCCTGATCCTGAAATAGGACTCAACCTTGACTCCTGATAAGTTCAGACCCATTTCTTTATGTAATGTTGTTTACAAAATTATTTCCAAGATTTTGGCTAGCAGACTCAAACCTCTTCTTCCGTCTTTAATTTAAGGGGAACAATCTGGTTATGTGGAAGGAAGACAAATCCTAAACAACATTATTCAAGCCCACGAGGTAGTTCATATGCTTAGCAGTAAAAGGCAGGCTGGTATGATCATGCTATTAGATATTGCAAAACTGTATGACAAGGTGAACTGGATTTACATCAAGAAGGTCCTTACTGCTTTTGGGTTTGATCACAACTGGGTCAGATGGGTTATGGCTTTGGTTACTTCTTCCAGCTTTTCAATTTTGGTGAATGGCTCACCCTCAGAGATCTTCACTCCTTCTAGAGGCCTTAGGCAGGGAGACCCACTCTCTCCCTTTCTCTTTATCCTCATGATGGAAGGTCTGGGAAGATCCATTAATCAAGCCAAAGTCTTAGGAAAGATCAAGGGCCTCCAATTAATGGAGAATGGTCAAGCAATGACTCACCAACAATTTGTGGATGACACCATGCTACAGGGTATCCCCACAGTCAAAGAAGCTTTAGCGTACAAACAAATCCTAAATGACTTTGCCTTGGCTACATGTATGGAAGTTAATCTCTCCAAATCAATTTTTTTTTCTTAAATACTAACATTGCAATTCATAGGAATATCTCCAAAATTCTGGGCTTCCAAAGGGATTCCCTCCCTTCAAAGTATTTGGGAATTCCCCTGGCAACTAGACCATTGCATAAAAGCATTTGGGAACCAGTGCTCAACAAGATGCATGACAAAGTCAAAAAATGGACTTTCAGATTGTTGAACCTAGCTAGAAGGTTGATTTGACAAAGCTCATTCTACAAGCTATCCTTGTTTTCCTTTTATCAGCTCTTCCAGCTCCCAAAGGGGTCTTACAACAATTTAGGAACATCCAAAGAGACTTCCTTTGGGGAAAGGAGGAAACAAGGAAGAAATGGGCCCTTGTTTCTTGGGATAAAATTTTTAAACCCAAATGTCATGGAGGTCTAGGCTTAGATGATTAGGAGATTCTGAGTAATGTTTTAGGAGCCAAGCTCTGGTGGAGATGGATTAAAGAACCAGAGGCTCAATGGGCCAAACTCTGGAAAGAAAAATATGTAAGCGCCTGGAAAACAAGTGATCTTATAAGAATGTCTGGACACATAAAAGGCTCTTACATCTAGAATAAAGCCCAGGAAAATAGAAGCCTAGTACAAAACAATAGTTTCTGGGAAATTAGACCAAGAGATCTAGCTCTCTTCTGGGAAGACAAATGGCAACAGGAACCAATGTTGATAAGGGAGGACTTTATAAGCCTCAAGCAGGAAACAGATTCCCAAGGATTAATAAAAGTTAAAGACTTCTGGATTCTTCCTCATGACTCTGGGAAGTGGAGAAACTGGAGGAAAATAGATTGCAGAGAGGACAACCCCATAAAAACAAAAGCAGAGGAACTCATGAGCATGCTAAAACAAAGGAAGATCTTGGTAACAGAGGGGCAGGATCAGATAAGATGGGGCCTCAATAAAGAAGGTACCTTTAATATCAAGGAAGAAAAAAGAATTATCCTGAACCTAGATCCCTGTGTTTTGGCGAAATCCTGGCAACAACTTTGGAGCCACCAAGGGTGGATGAGGGTCAAGCTTTTCATGTGGCTAGTTAATCACAAGGAAATATTAACTTGGGATAATATTCTGAAAAGGGGGGTTATTGGGCCTTCTAGATGTCAGTTATGTGAAGCTCAAGAGGAGACAATGGAACATATTCTTAACAACTGCACCTGCACCACCTAGTTGTGGGATTCTTTTGACACCATGTTTCAACAGATAGACAGAGTTAAAGGCAGCATCATTAATACCCTGAACAGGTGGATAAATAAAAATTTCGGAGTATGAGATCCCTAATCTTGCCTTGACCTTTACGCCAAGCTTCTTTATCTAGAATGTTTGGAAAGAAATGAATAAAAGAATTTTCAAGGATGAAAAAACTACTCCCCTTCGCCTGATGGATCTGATCTTGAAACAGATTAAGGAGACAATTTTCACCACTGTGCACAATTATCCCAAGAATCCTCCCACAGCGAATGAATTGAGAACTCTCAGGCAACTGGGCATGCAAGAGATCATTCACCATGGACTTAATATAAAGGAAAGAGATTTGGAAATGGAAAAGGGCACCCTCCAGCGAAAGGTTATCTGAAATGCAATATTGATGGTGCTTCAAAAAGTAACCCTAGAACAACAGGTTATGGAGGGGTGTTAAGAGATGAAGAAGGAACTATAATCTTTACTTTCCACTGCCATTTAGGCTTAGCCACCAACAACATGGTTGAACTAATGGCATTGGAACATTGTCTAGAGCTTCTTAAACTAAATCATAGCTCAAATGTCATTATTGAAGCAGACTCAGAGATCTCTATAAATGCGGTAAAGAGACACAGTTGTGGAACAGCACCAGAAAGGGTCTCAAAACACTGGAAACTAATTCAAGTGTACCAAAGAATTCAAAATCATCTCCGGAGTCTTCGAACTATTAGCTTCAATCATGTTCGTCGGAAAGCCAATAAACTAGCAGATTTACTAGCCAACCAAGGAGTGATTAATACAGAATGCATGATTGAGATGAAGTGGCAGGAGTCACCTCAAAGTAGATTAAAAGCTCTCTAAAATGGACAAGCAACAGAGCACAGAGAAATTTTTAGACATTGGGTCAGAGGGAAAGACACGGATTGAAGCTTCTTATGCATGTTCAAACATAGTACTTCGGTTGGAATCTTGAAGACGGGAAAACTCTGAGTGGTTACATTATCCTTTGGGGTAAGTTAACCAATCTCCTCTCTCCTTCGATTTGCAACACAGTGTTTAATTTACAGTCGGTGGTTATTTCTGTTACGAGTCCCAAAGTTAGCCTTCGCGGGAAGGCAAACTGGATCTTTCCAGTGACGGAAATTCTCCTGCAATCCTCTTACAAAATGAAAAACCAGGCTTTAAGTGGTTTCCAGTTGATCGTGGAGCTTTTGAATGGTAAGTGGTTTGGGTTTTTTGAGAGAGATCCCACTAGAATATCAACACATGACGAGGGTGGGGTACGTAATACCACCCTCCATAGTGCCTTGAAGCTCGAGTAGCTTGGCTTCCCGATTTTTCTTCGAGCCGTCCATTTCTGTAGAGGGATTCGACGATCAGATTTGGCCATGTATTTTTGTGGGGCCGCTTGTACTTTCCTGCTATGCGCGGTAATGATGGTTAGGATTGCGGAGTTCGACTATGGGTTAACGGTTAACCAAAGGTATCTTTTGAGTGGTTAACTTATCCTTTAGTTAGTGTGGAGGGCCTTTTATATGGCAGAATGCCCTTGGTTTTTTTCGAAGTCCATGACAAAGTCAATTTTTTTGTATATATTGTAACATTACTTTTGGTATAATGGAATAGAAGGACAGTCTCTTGCTTCAGCCAAAAAAAATAGGTGTGTGAAATTCCAATTTTGTAGAAAATGTGACCTCTAAACATGTGTTTTTGTAGAGGTGGGAAGTGAACAACTTCCTAAATCCAAAGAGGGATTTGGCCCCATCTAAAAAGATGTGAGACATTTAGTTTTGTGGCAATGGCTAGGCCTTGAGAAATGGATTTTTGATGTGGATATTACAAAAATTGTCAGTTCTAGTGAGGGTTCCAATCCTATCCAAACAAAAAACAAAAATGAATATTTAGATACAAACCATTGAGATTAGGTACAATTTAAGCCACTAAACATATTGACTAAATGCATCAAACTTGTTGTAGGAGAAAATGATGAACTTGGAACAACAAACCAAGAAGATAGTAGAAGATCTGAGTGTTTGGATGACCCTATTCCACTCTATCTTAATCATTTGTTGTTAGCTTACTCTAATACTAACCATGTTGAGTATGAAGATGTAGAAAATGGAAATCATAGAGGACCTTAATGTTGATATCAATGCCAAAAGCCAAGAGGGTTCAACGTTATCTAAATTTCTTAATCTCCCCCAAGAAAAATCATGCAAAATTCATGGGGGACTATTATAATTAAAATTTTTATGGTCATCCATCACATATCCTCACAAGAAAATACTACATAAAATCCTAATTGAAGTAGAGAAGATGAAGTTGGAGTTTGTATACTAAAAAGAGAGGAAGAAGAAGTATGTAAAGGAGATAAATGCAACACAAGTTGTTGCTCACAAAACAAGGGATCATGAAGTGATTCAATGTGAATATGAGAGACATGCAAGAGAAAAAATAACCCCTGAAATGGAAAGAGAGGGAGAAAAGGAGAATCCAAAGGGAGCACCAAAAATGCAAAGGGAAATTGAAAGAGCCTAAAGAGAACTAGAAAAATAAAGGAACATGAGTACACTTGAATTATTTTCCCAATAACCATGGAATGTCCTTCCAAAGGCTTCAACCTATGAACATGGGACTCAACTCCCCAAATACTAGTGCAGGTGACAGTATTAGTGGTAAACGTTTAGTGGCAACTCCCCATGTTTGGATGGGTGAAATTAGGACTAATCAAGGGATGGCTTGTGAACATAGGGGTCAATCCCATTGAAAATTTAAAGGATTCATAGTATCTTAAATCATGAGAACCTTAATAAGTATTATTAATTGAATCTTAAAGTTCTAACAATAAAATGTTTGACAATATTTTTGTAAAAGTATTCAAATTTATAAGGATTTTATAAAAAAAATGATGATTTTTTAGGTACAGTAATTTTATAATATATAATTTGGGTGAGTAAATTTTGGGAAAAAATGAAAATTGGTGAATCATTTTTGGAAAATAAATAAAAATAAAAATTAGCCAAATGATTAAAATTATACCCTAAAATTTGCACTGATCAATGGTTGCAATAAAATTATAAACACAAGTGTCATTCTTAAAGGTTTATTCACTGCAAATTCTTGGATGCAAGAACCATCAAGGTCGATTAAGGGAATGCTTGGGAAACAAGGAAATTTAGGTGATCCATTAAACTGTCACTATAAGGTCTCAATAAATTGAATTGTTATTGATGATGATCCATAAATTTTCGTGGATATTCCATTGGATAGTTCAGCAAGGTCAATTAAGGGAATGCTTGGGCAATAAGGAAATTTAGGTGATCCATAAATTGTCGTGGATATTCGATTGGACAGTTCATCACAACAAATCTAATAAAAATAGACTAAAATCTATACTAAGAAGGTAAATTTCCTTGGATTCCAAATTTATTAATTACGATTTTTCTTTTTATGCATGTAATAGATAAAGTATAGGAAATAAAGAGCAATAAAATACAATCACACACCACCACAATGAACATAAGATATTCTCTAGGAATCCCTCATGGGAGAAAACCTAGCTATAATATGAGGCTCTCTCCTCTCTCTTTTTCTAGAAAGGAAATAATGCAAGTGAAAAGGAGAAGGCACTCTCTATCAAGATACTTGAGACTCGTAACCTAATATGTTGCTACAAGACACAATAAACCCTCTGTTATGCTCTCTTAATCCCACGCCCTATTTATTTACTCTACTATGGAACAAGATACAATTTAAAATGAATGGAATCCCTTTCCCTCCCAGTGGTATAGTTATAAAATAGTTCAACAACCAACCAGGGGTCAATTTTGACTCCTTCAACACTCAACTAGAGTTATAACCTTAAGTCAATAAGAATATTCTTCATAGTCCACATGTGACTAGCCATTTTTGCATGAGTAACAAGGGATAACATGGCATCCTCTTGATCAATGGTGGTAAAACATAGTAGGTCAACTTCTAGAAGGCAAAAAATTTGCATGTGAACTTTGATTGACATGTTTCTTACATAGTTTCTATGAGTGAAAATCGCCATCCACCCAACACCCCCCCCTTACCCGCCCATTCCACCCCCGACCCTCCGCTCCACAAAAAAAAAATGTCATTTAGGGCCTCAAAATGGCCCCAAAAGGTTTCAAACCCAAATTCTTAAAACTAGGTACTATTAATCAAATTATTCTTGCAATTTCATTCCTCCATTTTTTCCACTTTGAAAGTGTCAAGATGGATGAAAAATTATATAATAATCCAATCTAGATCATACTTCCCCATTTTGTGAGGCATTGGATCTCCAAAAGCTTTGCTAAATGAGGTGAGGAAATATTTCCTCTACCTTATCCTTGGAGTAGCATTTAGTCTTTCTATAAATTTCCCCTTCAACCCAGTCTACCAAAGGTCAAGCTACCCCTATCTTGTTGTTCTAGACCTCTTCTACAAAATTACATCATCTACCAAATTTGATTGGGCATCTAGAACTAGAAGCTATATGGAATGTAGGAATTTTATTCTTGCTCCAACATGGAAGGCTCATAGAGTTTGAGATTTTCCACATGCATGGGGTAGACTACGTCTGTAGGAATTATCTCCCACCTTTTCTAGTATTTCTACAGGACCATACGAAGAAGCCTTGATTTTCTTAATAGGACCCTGTATCTTCTCTTTGTTCAATTGCAACCATAATTCGTCTCCCACTTTGAATGACTTATCTTTTTTATTATTATCATGACTAGCCTTGTATTTTCCTATGATTTCTTCAAATTCTGTTATACTTGCAAATGGATTTACATAATCTTCTCAACAATTTTTTCAGCGCTTTAAGCATTCCCTATGATATGCTCCTTTCCTCCTTGTTTCCCATATACAAAATCTAAAGGTGAATATGGAAAATATAAAAAACAAGTTTCAAATGGGGACTTACCTGTAGAAGTATGGACTTCTCTATTATAAGATTTATGTAAATATATTACATTTTCATCCTAGGTATTCAAATTCTTTTGATTGTAACCTCTCAAAATTTTCACCAAATTCTTGTTGACTACTTTTGTTTCCCCATTTGTCTATGGATGTAATGTTTTATACCTCTTTAACTTTGTTTCCATACTCTCCCACAATGTAGTCCAAAATGAAATGAAAAATCTAGTGTCACAATGCAATGAGTCACGAAAGATTATGGCTTGAGTGAGGATCACAATCTTGATGGTTCTCAAGTTGTGGTCCAAAATAGTAATTTTGTTTTATGTTAAGGCTTGACCCTTGGTTTGTATCTATCATATCCTTCCCTTACTAGTATCCTAGCATCCACACTAGAATAAAATAGTTGTGCTGATATGAGTTGGATAGGGTTTATTGCAAGCTGACTAGGGTTGGGAAAATTGTAGGGGGATATAGACAAGTTTATCTAAGGAAAATTGAGGTGTAAAAAGGAGAAAGTTGTAAAGTTGAAGTGGGGGGAGACTCACTAGTAATAGTAGATGACCTACACATTGGATGGTTTTTAGAGCTTGAGGGTAAAACCCTTGTCGAGAAATTTTGTAGAAGAATATCCTCTAAGGATTATTTGAACACTTCTATACACTCGAAATGGTTGTCGATTAAGTGATACGGATTGAATATCCACATCTTGGCTCGAGGATGGATGGGGTTCATATTTGAATCTCATGATGATGCTTGTCATATTTTAGCCAATTACTGGTACCTGAATTGTAGTTTATTTTGCATCAAACCCTAGCACCCTCTCTTTCATGCCAAAGAAGAAAAATTGTCAAGTACTCCAATATGGATAAAATTGTTGAATCTTCATATTAAATTTTGTTTTTGTCTAGGCTTGTGAGTTATTGGTTATTCTTTGGGGAAGTTAATTATAGTGGATGATAGGTATAAATCCTATTGTTATCACTCAATGACTCAAATTTTAATGGACCTTGATCCTTGATAAGTGTTGTTCGAGTCTATTTATTTAATAATTGGTGACAAATGGTATAATAAAGTATTGGACTATTTTAATGTCCCATTTGGGTGTGCCCAATACCACTAGGTTGGACACAAAATTATTTATTGAGTTCAAACTTTTCACACACACTTTAAAGGGAAGGAATTAGGGGATAATGATGGAAGGTCTACAATTTCCCCAAAAAGTTTTTCTTCAGAGATGTTTTCCTTGAATCCCCACTCAGGGGGGCTTTAAAGGATTATCACCTTCCCTAATATTTCCATAGAAACAAAAGGGGGGGCGGAAATCCCCCCAATACCCATTTATTAGGATATAGGATCCAAGTGTGGCTGAAAATTAATCAAGAAGATAATCAGGTTCTACAACTAGTAATCTGCCACTTGGAGATTGATTACAAGAACTCCACTACTACTGCGCCTATTGGACTATGCTTCCTCTTCGGACCCAGGAAGTTTCTCATCTTCGCCATATTTCTTGAAGACCAACTAAAATTGAACAAAAACTCATTTTCTCCATAGTTACCTTCATCAACATGTCTGCAAGATTCTAGTTAGTGTGCATTTCTTCCAGCTTCAATCTTACATCTTCCAAAAAATGATCATATGAAACTTTACTTAGATATATATGTTTTGTCTTGGAATGGAAGGTTGAGTTATTTGCAAGATGAATGTAACTCTAGATATGATATGTATTGTATTGATATATTATTTTTAATCTATTTGAATGCTTTCATAATGGAAAATTTGGAGGAATCAACTAGTAGGGTCATTTTATTGGCGATACTAGTTTAGAAAATTTTGGGTGAGCAAATTTAGGAGCCATTTTAGGGCCTTAAATGACCACTTTTGGTGGTCCCAAATATTGAAACAAGTTTTCATTGATGTAAACATTTGTACAAATGAAAGAGAAATTTACATATTCAAGTAACACATTTCGAAACATTGTTTTTGGATTTTAGATGTGCCATTTGGATACCCAATCTTTGAATGTATTTTTGCTCCATTTACCTAGCTAAAATAGAATCATAACATATATGTTTGGATATATTATTTTGAGACTTTTCTAATGGTATGTGACATTCCCTCTAACTCATCATGGTTGAGGAGAAATGATTTTTTGAATATTTACTATATATTATATCGTTTGTACAAGCCAGTCCAATCAATGGACAAGTATACCTAGTCAATGGATAAGTCACCCTCGTATAGACCCCAAATGCACTATAAATAGCCATGAGAAGGAGAATTCAAGTCATTCACGCAAGAAATTTCATAATTTTTCACAAAAGTGAATAAAAGAGGGAGTTTTGTGGTTCATAAGTCATGAACTAGAACTGAAGAAGAGTCGATTTGGAGAGACTTTGTAGGAAAGGATTTTGCCACATTTTTTAAGGGATTTTGGCTTATTTTGGAAGGATTTTTGAGGAACATCTTTGAAGGTTTTTGGTCCTGGTTTGAAGGCTAAGTAAAAAAGTATTATTGAGGGCCGAATTTTGTCCCCTTTGAAGGCCAAAATTCATGACCAAATTTATGGTAAAAAGAAGGTCGAACTCATGCATGTACTGATGGCTAAATCCTAGTGTGTTTGAAGGCAAGTTTCAGGTTTGCTTTTGAAAATATAAAATTTTCATTTGGTGAGGAGGGAAAACCCTATGGAGGAGGCAAAGTTCTAGAAGTCAAGTTCTAATTGCTTGAGGGTTGATTTTAGGTGTATTAAAGTCCAAGTTTCAAGTCCTAGTTTGGGGCTTGTTGAAGTCGAGTTTCATTGATAAGGAGGCCAAGTTAAAGGACCACTTGTTGAGGTAAGTTTTGTTTCTAGAAGAATATGTTTAGGAAACCGAGTTACTGTGTGAAGGATAGAGGAGAAGCAGCTAGAATGACAGACTTTCATTGACTAATATTGACTCTTGTACAAGCTTTGGTGCTAATAAATCAGGTAGTTGGTGCTTCCTTTTAGTTGGTGTTGATAAATTAGGGAGTTATTGCTTCCTTTCAATTGGTGTTGATAAACTAGGGAGTTAATGTTTCCTTTCAGTTGGTGCTGATAAACTAGGGAGTTGGTGCTTCCTTTCAGTTGATGTTGATAAACTAGGGAGTTGGTGCTTCCTTTCAGTTGGTGTTGATAAACTAGGCATTTCATGCTTCCTTTCAGTTAGTGCTAATGAATTCAAGTATAATATTTATATATATTAAGAAAAACATTCCATGGTTTTCATGTAATAGTCTCTATGTTTTTTATATTTATGTGCTTTTCTTTATATCTATTGATACATGTACAAGTTTTTGAAGTTAAAAATTGTTAATATTGATTCACCCCCTTCTCAATAGTGTTGAATATTCCAACACAAACCTTGTTGTGGACCTAGAATCCATAATATACACACCAATATATTTCCAAAAGCATGAAAATCACCTCAATCGAAGCTTGTATGAGAAAGTTATGTCTATTGGAACATGACCATGTTTTTTCGCCATGATTTGAGAGAATGTCACATCATCCCTCATTACTCATGGGCTAGCCTCATGATAAAAATGAAGAAGGCTCTAGAAGAGTCAATATTGTAACTTTAATTAAGAGTTTACATATTCAAATTTAATCACTAGTAGGCTATTGGGTTGTGTTATAATCGAGCCACTAAGAGGAAAATACATCCCACTCTATTCGAGTGCATTTTGTTCCATAGATGAGAAGAGTATTTGAGAGTGTATAGAGAGAGAGAGAAAATAGAGATGGGTTTTATATTGTAGCATTCCATAGGCCATGGGTCTCACTCCTTTGTACTTGAATCCCTTTCCATTTAGAGAAAGAGAGAGCAAAGTAGCCTCACCTTATAACTAGGTTTTCTCCCAAAAGTGTTACCCAAGTCATATCTTGTGTTATTTTGATTTGTGAATGGTTATTCTATTTGTTCTCTATTTTCTACATAATTATAATTTGCATGAATACACAATAAACATATTAACAAATCAAAAAGTTGAAGTAGAAATTAACCATCATAGTGTAGACTTCATATACTCAATTATATTTTAGTAGATCTGTTGTGATGAACTATTAAACAAAATGTCTGTTATATTTTATCTCATCTAATCAATCAGCCTCCAACTAGATCATTCACATCCTTCCCCCCCTTTACATCAACATTTCAAAAATCCCTATGCATGACCCTTTCATTCCCCAGAGTTTCTTCCCTAAACTGCATCATTTGAGACATTTTTAGGATCAACACTCCTTGGCCTCTTGCTAGACTACGTTCACCTACAGGTTACTCCATTGTGTCTTGCGTTGATCACCTACAGGTTGATCCCCTTTCCACCTGCGTTGGTTCTAGAAATTATAAGAAAAAGAGAGAGAATCTTGAAGCCTCCATTTCTAGAAGCTTTTAGGATTTGTTGTAACCATTTACCTCAGATCAAAATTATGAATCCTATCCTATCCTACCTTGGAGTTTCCATCCCTTATCCTTAGATATCATCCTCCCATCAAGAGTGGATCTCAATCTCAAGATTGGTAAATGGATAAGAACTCCCAACTTACCTCACTCGTTTATATATTTAAGCCTTCCATATGAAAAAGGGTTCGATTTTGGAGAGTGATTCTACCATTATGTTGTTTTTGTGAGAGGCTTCATTTCATGCATTTAGGGTGACTGGTGCATATTGTGACAAGGAAAGGGAAAGTCAGCCTGGAGGAGCTCTTCTACAAGATCAACATCCATTTATGGTTGTAACTCCTTCCATTTATATTAATGCAAATAATTCTCTATTTTCAAATATGTGATGTTGTTATTTCATGTATTTCAATACCATGTTGATCTATTGAATAAAGTATATAGATGATACTACATAGATCTCATAGTTTCTTGGCTTGTGTTATCTAACTATGTAGGTTCTAATTTTGGCAATCGAAGCTGGAATTAGAGCATTCAAGCTATATAAGGAGTGAAGCTTACGACAGATTCCAGGTATGCTTCATTCCGTCATCTATTTACTTTAAGGAAAGCATTGGGTTCCTTGTCTCTCTGTTGTTCTAGGTTAGCCACCAAACCTAGGGGAGATAATTTTGTCTGCAATCGTAAATCCTGATATCTGACATAACAATGTCCATGGAAGTTTATGGATCACGCTATCATTGTATAACTTACTACTATCCTAGTTCTTCCCTATTTCTTCTATAAACCTATATAAACAAGTCATTCCTTCACTAGTTGTAATGAACCCAAAAAATACACCCTTAAAAAATAGTTCTTCTTGTTGTCTAAATTACAGTATTCAAATAACACTCCAGGGGATTATAATTTAATACTTTAATACAAACTTATTTTTTTGACCAAATCTCTCTTTGCAATGTTTATATCATGTTGAAGAATGTAACTAGTATCAGTCTTCATAATTGTATCTGAGTCATTATGTAATGTATTTGTCAAAATAAAGAAAAATGAATTTTATTATTAAAGAAATTGGCTTGTTAAAGCATGGGTTTTATGCTTGTGTCAATTGTTTATAGGTGAAAACCTTCATTGTGAGCTTATATGGTTTATGTCAAGCTTTCTTGTCCATGTCATAATGTAAAAGAACCTTCTTGGGCTTCATCTATTAAAAAAGATTTTTTTTTTTTTAATGTAAATTAGGTCTTCTAGGCCTCCTCCACCAAGTTGGCCTCAAACTGGACAAGTCGGCCTAATTGAGGGGCATAATCTCCTATATAAAGGCAACAACTTGACCTCATTGGAGCACTCACCAACAAGTTTGATATACAGTTGTTGGGGGCATTAAAAAGTGTGAAATTCAAGGAAGAAAGAGGAAAGGGCTAGCGAAGCAGAAGAAGGTTGTTACCAAGCACAAGAAGTTGCAATAATATATCTGGGCCAAAATTTGGGATTTTCTAGGAGTCGAAATTATGGGTTGTTGCTAGGTTGTATCTGTTGGAAAAGAAGAGAATATTGAAGGTTGTCAAATCATTTTATAAGGTTGACTTGGTGGAGGAGAAAAGTATTTTTGTCTAGGGTCTTGGTATATTTTTGTAGAAATTCTCATTGTAGATTAAATTGATTATGCAATGTACTAAAGCAAAATACTTAATCTACTTCTACAATCAAACTTGTAAAAGCTTAATCGATTTTGAGCAAGATCAAATAGAACACATATAACAAAGAAGAAGATTCAATCACACATGAAACACAGAAAAATACTCTAGGGAAAGCCTCAGCTATAAAAACCCCTATCTGTATTATCATACAAGTGGAAATACATCAAGATTACACAAAGCTTTAGCTCCCACAGCTAGCCAGCTCTCAGTACAATCCTCCTGGATGCTCACAGGCAAACAAGGCTTCTTACAAACCTTCTCCTCTGCCCTTTAAGCTTCCTATTTCCTTGTGCAGTTTTCCCTGGGTGATCCAACTATTACCAAGTGTAACACTGATCACTCACACTGATCTCACACCTTGTAAAACTGCGCAATCCTCAAGGAACATTACTCCTTTTGCATGGATGAGTTTCCTTTATAGGAAAATTCCTCCAACTGATAGTACAATTTCCCTGTCTTTAATCTCAACTAGGTCTTTGCCTGAATAGACATGCATGAGTTATTTGTAAGAGAATCCTTAGTTATCTGGAGTACACTAGTTTCATGCATGCATGCATTAACTGACTGAACTCACAATTAGTTCCTCCAACTGTTTGGAACTAATTTAACTGGACTTAACTCAGTTAACTGAGCTAACTAATTACAACTCAAATATAACTCATCCTTATCTCCTTAATTAAGCGATAACTTCCTCAATCAAAGGAATAATTGTTGCATGACTTCACAAAGACTTCATGTTTGAATTTCTCCAACTAATTAACTCAAGATGAATTAGTTAATTATTTTTCAAACAGCTGGTGAGACTAAATTTGAATTTTAATTCAAGGACAAATTATAATTGGAATATATCTTGAAATGCTATCTATAGCAATGTTAGTTATAGAATTTCTATTTTTTAGCATTTCTTATTGCTATTTTCAACACTCCCTCTCAATAAGAAAGGAATTCAACTCGAACCTGATTCTAAACCTTTGGAATGTTTTGCATGCAACAATTCTCTCTAGTGTTGTTGCTCCAACAACTTCAGAAAGAAAAAAAATATCCAACCTGAATCAGAATGATTCCTCTATCATCAAAGTCTCTGATTGTTATTGCCTCTGTCAACTAAAAACTCTACACCTTTGTGCTCTTCAATATCTAACTGCTCTAGCCTCTGTCACTTTGATCTCTAACTGCATCAATCACATTGATTCCTCCTATTGCATCCGTGTTGCTGCTGGTCCTATCTCCCAGCACTACATCCGCAATGAACCTCCTCTCATCATGTTACATCATGCTGCCCAATGTTGCACTGCAACTCAGTTACTGAGAAGTAAGTAACTGATCTCCCAACTGACCTCCCTATTGAGCTAGAAACACCCTCTGATTTTGAATATCCCTCTGCCATTCCATCTGCATCTATCTCTACCCACCAGCGAGTCCTTCTACTCCTCATCGGGGCTCCCATAGCAAGGTCTGATCAAAGCGGTTGAGTACCTCAAGGATCTTGCCCCTATTTCAGCCTTCTTGGGACTATCACTTCACATTGCCCCGCCTCACACATAGAGGTATGGTTGCATGTGATCCTTTTTCCCATTTGGCTCGAAATTTCCCCCTACTTGAGGTCTCTGCATGAGTGGATGCCTCCACTCAGTCTCCTCTCAACATCTCCAATTGTGGCTCCTCCACAATTGTCTGAGACTTCTTCTGGGGATGCATATTGAGAGGTAATTTACTCTCCCTCTCAACCACCAAGTCTCTAACATTTGCCTTGCTCCTCAAGGCTTTGCATGCATCTTGAACCTCAAGAGCATACATGTTCTTGACTCGTGAACCAATCTGCTTCACCTGTCTCGCGGTGATGTGTCTAAGGAAAACCTTTCCCTTACTAAAGACAACATCATAGCGTTTGTCCTCCAACATCGTGAACAATACCAAGTTCTTCTTCAGTCCAGGCACATACTTCACATCTATCAAGGTAATGAGAGCTCCATGCTCCCTCTGAAAAGAAACCGTGCTCACTCCTAAAACACTATACCTTTCATCATTACCCATCTCTATGCACATCTAAAGGTCTTTCTCCTCCAAGGTATTGAACAAACTCTTATCGTTGGTCATGTGGAATGAGGCTCCACTGTCAAGAAACCAACCATAACCAATCATCGATGAAACCATGCATGCGATGAGGGTAAAATCCAATTCAAATTGAGAGTCCAATGCCTCACCTTCAGATCCTTCCAAGGATCCCTTCTGGGACTTATTCAATGGACAATTATTTGCATAATGGCCCACCTCATGACAATTAAAGCATCTCACTTTGGATTTGTCAACCTTCTTCCCTCCATGAGAAGAATTCGATTTGGAATGAGAATCCTTCTCCTTCCCTTTCCTTGCCTTACTGGCTAAGGCTATATTTTCTTCATCATCATGCTTAGATGAAGAACCATCTTTGGTACTCCTCTTGATCTCCTCTTACATCAGATCCAACCATAGTCATTCCCAATCAAGCAGTTTCTCTCTTCCATTCATTGAGTCTTAGCGGATATGCCAGCTCTTAGGAAGACTGAGGAGAGCAAGAATTGCCATATCATCATCACCTATCATGATTCCTACACTTCCAAGCTCATCTCTGCAGGTGGTGAGCTTGTTCAGATATGTAGAAATCGTGTCGCCCTTTTAACACTTGATTTTCCGAATCTTGTCCTTTAGCGCCAGCTTCCTCTGGTTGCTACTATTCTGATATATGTCCTTCAATGTATTCCACATTGAAAATGGAGTCTCATTCCCACGGAGACTCGATACAATATGGTCTTGAACTCCCTCCAGAAGAATCCTCCTTTTTGTCGCCACACATTTCTTCCATTCCACCAATTCTTGGGCATTAGCTATTGTTAGCTTAGGGACTTCTTGATCAACGAAGTCCTTCAAACCATTGTCTTCTAATACCACTTCCATGCGATCCTTCCATGCTATGTAATTCGAGCTGCCATCCAGGGCATACTTGAGTCTCAAGCCATTGGACGCCATTGGTGAACTTTGAGATGTGATAAGAAATTGATTTTGTACCTGCAATCAAGAAATTCAAACTTTGAACATCGAACTTCTTTATATATTGTTCTCCAATTTGATCACCTTTTCTCCGATACCATGTAGAAATTCTCACTATAGCTTAAATTGATTATTAAATGTACTAAAGCAAAATACTTAATCTACTTCTACAATCAAACTTGCGGAAGCTTAATCGATTTTGAGGAAGATCAAATAGAACACATATAACAAAGAATAAGATTCAATCACACGTGAAACCCAGAAGAATACTCTAAGGAAAGCCTCGGCTAGAAACCCCGCTATTTGTATTATCGTACAAGTGGAAATACATCAAGATTAAACAAAGCTTTAGCTCCCACAACTAGCCAACTCTCAGTACAATCCTCCTAGATTCTCATAGGCAAACAAGGCTTCTCACAAAAGTTCTCTTCCGCCCTCAAAGCCTCCTATTTCCTTGCGTAGTTTTCCTTGGGTGATTCAGCTATTACCAAGTGTAACATTGATCTCACACCCTGTAAAACTGCGCAATCCTCAAGGAACCTTATTCCTTCTGCATGGATGACTTTCCTTTATAGGAAAAATTCCTCCAACTAATAGTATAATGTCCTTGTCTGAATAGAAATGCATGAATTATTTATGAGTGAATCCTCAGTTATCTAAAGTACACTAGTTTCATGCATGCATGCATTAACTGACTGAACTCACAATTAGTTCCTCCAATTGTTTGGAACTAATCTAATTGGACTTAACTCAGTTAAATGAGCTAACTAATACAAATCAAAGAAAACTAATCCTTATCTCCTTAATTAAGGGATAACTTCCTCAATCAAAGGAATAAGTGTTGCATGACTTCACAAAGACTTCATGTTTGAATTTATCCAACTTATTAACTCAAGATGAATTAATTAATTATTTTTCAAACAACTAGTGAGACTAAATTCGAATTTTAATTCTCAATTTTAATTCAAGAACAAATTAGAATTTGAATTTATCCTGAAATGCTATCTATAGAAATGTTATTTATAGCATTTCTATTTTTATCATTTCTTGTTGCTATTTTCAACAATTTCAACTTGAATTTTCTAGTGGAAGATTTTGGCTGGGTTTTCCCCTATAAATGGGTTTTAGCCCTGGATGGGTGCCTATATTTGGTGTCCATGATATTCATGTTTTTTTTTTTATGATTTCTTAATGAAAATCAGATAAAATAAGAACATAAGATAAAATAATAAAACTACAATAATATCACAAGTAATTATCAACATAAGAAAATTTTCTTCCTTTCTATTTTTCTAACATGGTATCAAGGCTAAGGTTAAGAAAAAGGAAAAAGAAAGCTTGAAGACTATTGAAGAAAAGGGGATCAAAGAAGGTCATTAGGATAAAAAATATTTAAGGAGAGAAGCCTATTATCTATGGTAACTATGTTAACTACAATTAAGGGAGAAAACAAGCTAGAAGGAGCCTCCAACTCTAGGGCATGGAAAGATAGGATAGATCCTATCCTCGATAAGAAAAAAAATTGGACCTTGTTCAAGGAAAAATCAAGAAGCTTGTAGATGATGCAGGAAAGGAAAAGTTTAGAGAAACCTAAATCTTGGCCATGAATCTAATAGTATATGGACTAGAGGAAAACTTAATTCCATACATATCCAACATAGACTCCACTCAAGAAATGTATGAGGCTGTCTTCAAATTATTCATCATCAAGAAAATTGGTCAAATAAAGCCTCAAGAATGAATTGAGGACAAAAAGATGACAAGAGACAATATTGTATCATCATACTTTGTAAGGATATATAGAATAAGAGATGAACTCCAAGAAATAGATTAAGGTGTACCACAAAATGAACTCGTAATTGTTGTTATTCTAGGACTACCGAAATCTTGGAGCGCTTTTGCATCAGGAATTAGCATTTGGAAAGATACTCCAACATTCGATAAAATGTGGACTTCATGAAGTCAAGAAGAAGCTCAAATATCATTAGTAAACGAAAAGAAGGAGGATGAAGAAGAAAACACCTCTCATTTCTATTCTTCTCATCACAAAAATAAGGAAACCCTCAAGAAGTTCAAAGGACCAAAGAGGAAAGTTGACCTATCCAAGATTGAATGTTCCAACTGTCATAAGATGGGTCACGACAAAAGTCTTTTTCCTGAAGATCTAAGGAATAAGAAGAGAGAAAGAGAACATGTGAATGTTTCTGATGAAGCTCCACCTAAGATAAAAATGACTTAAGAATCAAGAATAAAAGATCTATTTTCCAAATACTCTAAGGGAATACTCTCCCTCGCATATCCTTCTATCTTAAGTTGCACATTATTTTCCTTTATGCTTTCATTTCTAAAGTTTTTAGGTCTAACATATCTTGTTAGAACATTTTTTAATTATTTTGATGAGTTGTAGGTATCCCTCAAGGTTCGATTAAGAGGGAGCCTTCACCATTTTACCAAAAGATAAGTATCTTGTTCCTTTCCTTCTCTTTTATGTTTGGTTTTCCTCTCATATCAAAGATTTGTTTGTATTATATACTAATAACCTTTTATTTGTATTATCTTTGGTAGGAAAGATGGCAAATGTTATGGAGGAGACTTCAAAGGATATAATTGAAGCATGGAATAAGAGTTTTTGCAAAGGAATCCCTTTAATAATTGAAGTCCTACAAGGTTTCTCAAAGAACAATTCAAGGTATGTCTTAAACTATAAGTTTTGTTACAAGGTTCTCTTCATAGAAAAGGTATGTTAATTCTCTTTTGAAATTTTCTTTCCATCATTGACATCATTATGTCTAGGTTTTTGAATCTAAAGATTCATTTTAGGGTAATTAATCATTACATGAATCTATCCTCATTATATTATCATTTGGTCATTCTTTTGAAACCCTAACCTTTAGGGTTCACTATATAACCCTAGCTTTTTGGTGCTTAGGGTGTAACACTAATCCTCTTAGGGTTGTTGATAAGATAAAGAACCTATAATGAAACTTTATTCTTTTGATGTTTTGGGTTTTGGTATTGTTATGGAAAAATCCTAGTCTTTGAAGGTTTGTTGTTAGTGTCCAAGTTATAAATCGAAACCTTGGATCTTGATAAGGTTTGTTGTTGAAACCTTAGGGTTCGGTAAATTTGGGTTTATGATCAAATCCCTTGAAATAGTTATATTAATATCTTAGGAATGAAACCCTAGGTGTATATTCATTTGTATGATCAAAACCTTAGTCTGAATAAAAATTTTGTATATCTAATTTTGATGTATTAATGTTTGTGTCTTGGGTTCACCGAGTAGATATTGATGTGAAATGAATCCTAGATATGTATATGAAAGTATGCTAACTTAATTGTTGAAGCTCATGTTTTAGTTTGTGAAATATATAGTTTGTAAAAAAAACCTAGTAGAGATTGTAATTCTAGGACATGATGATATTTCTTTCGATTATTGATATGATTTAGCTTTAAAATAAAATCTAGGGTTTGCAACAAACCCTAGTAGAGTCATATTGTTGATACCTAGGATATATAACACTATGATTGGAATGCTAGTTTGATTGAATTTCTGATACCTAAGGATTTATGTCTCGAAGATGGAGTCTAGGATTTATGAGAAAACCCAAGCAAGAAGTTGAAGACTAATATATAAAAGGATGTCATTCTTTCTTATTATGAACCTAACTAAGTTTAGGTATTTGATGTCTAAAGTTTGAATGATTTGATGCTTCATTGTAATGGCATGACAAACATATTATAATTGCCTTCATGCTTCTATATATTTTTATTTGGTTGTACTTGTTGTTGAAGTCTTGTAGGTACATGATCTTTAATATGTTGAAGATGTTCAAATCTATAATAATGATGATAATCAAGATGAACTTAATGCCATAAGAAATAAATGAAGCCTTGGAGGTTGTTGATCTCCCCACGTAGAGAGGGAGCCTGGATAGAAGAAAGGGTATAACTCCCTAGTTGAGAGGGAGGGTATATTATGAAAATCATAATTAATACCTTGAAGTAAGAATGAAACCGAATAAATAAAAGTACCAGAGATGAATGTTTGTGATTCATGAAGACTTCAAAAGTACTGAGATTGTATTTGGCGTTGTTGAAGAAATGAAAAAGGAAAACTTTTGATAAGATTGAAGATGATATAAGAAACATCAAAATGATTGAGGATCTCGAAGGTTTGTGTTTAATTGTAAATATACATTTGAAAGTTTATTATTGATTGGGATTGTGATTCTGCAGGGTCTCCCCATAAAAGACAAAACTTTTGGAGCATGCTTGGATTGGTGGATATATCTGATTTAGTTGATTAGGAGAGATAAAGCATCTTATGGCAAGATGCTTGGTAGGACATCTGGTTAGCCTATGTGTTGATGTCTAGATCTAGAAGTAGGGAGGGTGGTGTTGGTCATGGAGCTTAGACCTTGGATACGCACGTAGATCCCTAGGTTGGTAGTAGAGCTTAAAATATTAATGCTACCTAGAGTGGCTAAAGCTTGAGTTCATCTTAGTCCCACCCGATTAGAATACCTTGGTCAGGTATCTAATCTATAGCACCACTGTGACTCTTCATAGAGCATATTATTTTGAGATCTTCCATGTACCTTTATATATATGTAATGATAAATACCTACCTAGTTAAGATGGAGTGTTGAAGAATGTAACTAGTATCAGTCTTCATAATTGTATTTGACTCATGATGTAATGTGATTGTTAAAAGAAATAAAAATGAATTGTATTATTAAAGAAATTAACTTATTAAAGCATGTGTTTCATGCTTGGGTCAATTGTTTATAGGTCAAAGCCTCCATTGTAGGCTTCTAAGGTTTATGTTAAGTGTCCTTGTCCATGTCATAATGTAAAAGACCCTTCTTGGGCTTCATCTATCAAGAAAGAAATTTATTTTTATGTAAGTTAGGTGTTCTAGGCATCCTCCACCAATTCAGCCTCAAACTGGACAATTCGGCATAATTGAGGGGAATAATATCTCATATAAAGGCAGAAACTTGACCTCATTTGGTGAACGTACCAGCAAGTTCAATCTACAGTTGCTGGGTGCAGTAAAAAGTGTGAAATTCAAGGAAGAAAAAGGAGAATGATAGTGAAGGAGAAGGAGGTTGTTATCAAGCACAATAAGTCAAATATATATATTATATATATATATATATATATTAATATTATATATAATCTATATATATATATATATATATATATATATATATATATATTACTATTTATATAATATCTACATATGAGTTGTTGAGCTGCTAGAAGGCTTGAGTTGTGAGTAATAAGTTGGGCTGAAATTTTGGATTTGTTGGGGGTTGAAATTCTAGGTGTTGTTAGGTTGTAGCTATTGGACAAGAAGAAACTATTAAAGATTGTTGAATCATATTGGAAGTTTTACTTGGTGGAGGAGGAAGGTCTTTTGGTCTAGGGCCTTGGTATATCTCAACTTGAATTTTCTAGTGGAAGAGTTTGACCAGGTTTCCCCTATAGAGGGGTTTTAGTCTTGATTGAGAACCTATATCTAGTGTACTTGATATTCATGTTTTGTTTTGATGATTGCTTGATGAAACTAAGATAAAATAATAACATAAGAGAAGATAATAAAACTACAAGAATATCACAAGTAATTATCAACATAAGAAAATCTTTCTGCCTTTCTGATTTTCTAACATATTAGACCTTGATCACTAAATCTTAGCATAAAGTTAAGTCCTCTTGATGTCTTATTAAAATACAATTTCTTTCAAGTTCTAAAATAGATCCTTTTAACCACCATTATTTTTGAACTTAATCATGACCCTATGAGTTTATAATTAAGCTTATATTTTTCTTACGTCCTCTTAAATATCTTTTACAGAAAATGCTCCTGGAAGGTTCTCACACAAAGTTTTATCGTTGATTTGTTTTGTACAATTGTTATAATAAAATACCATGGGATATTACCCATTTTCCTTTGCTTATTTAAAATAGGGTTTTAACCCACTATAGTTTATCTTCATATATATATATATAACCAAGGTATATATAAATCTTTTGCTTATGCACCCCGTAGTTTATTTCTTCTCTAGTTATGTGTTCGTTATGTTTTATGGTTTAAGATTAAAAATGATGGTTGTAATACTATTGTCACACCATGGTGCTTTGAACCTAGGCTTCATCTAATTCAAACTTTATATTATTATGCAGATCCAATGCAACACATGGACTTTCATCATATTCCAAAGTTGTTTTACTTTATGCTTGAGGTAATGTATGGATTTAACACGTGGACCATGCTTGGTTAAGTGGAGCCATTTTATTGGATTCCCACCTACCATCACATGGCTTTGTATGGAAAGGCATAAAATTAAAATAAATAGACAAGATCTAATAGTGGCAGATCAATGGAATAAATCATTAGGGTTTCATTTTTTGACAAAGCATCACTCTGTACTGCTATTAGATTTCTCATTATGTCAGTCATTGTTAAGTTGTGAATTATGTAACTTTGTCACTTCGGTAGAGATACATTACGAATTTCATATGCATTTGGCGAGTAGCAGAATATGAAGTCATTTTTAAAGTTTTTTTTTTCTTCTATCATTTAGTGGTATCGTTAATTTAATTCATTATTTTTTCTACTTGGATTTTGCAATATTGGTAAAAAGTATGTTAAGGCTATGTTCAATTGTGAGAATTTTCTCACAAGCAAAAATCTTTGTTAGCATATTAGAATTTTAATTAAACTTTTTTGAGGGGATTATCTTCATTTATCTTTTTACTCCAAGTATTCTCTCATTCTTACTTCGTTTCTTTTTCTTTTATATAGAATGTTTTGGTATGTTATGCAATCTAGGGTTTTAAAATAACCCTCTCTCTTTTGTTTATAAAATTGTTGCAGACGTGGAGACACCTCTGGCCTTCTCTTGGAAATATTTTTACTCCACATTCGACTTTCTCTCTACAAGATTTTATTTTGCGAAAGGTAAATATTTTATTGTTAATATTGTTTCCTTTTTACTAACCACCACTTATAAATTTTTTTCCTAGAAATTTCACAATACATTCATACTTTGGCATATTTTGAATTTTTTCCTTTATATTGGTTGTAACCATTCCTTAACGTGTTTGCAGCTCCTCCTCTTCAGGTTATGTGCTCCTAAACTCCTAATCGCTTCTTATGCATGTAATTGACTCTTTCGTCAAGAACAAAGACACTAGGGTTTTGTTTTAAATTAGTTATTGGGGTTTTATGTAGAACATTACATTGAGAGGGAATTTAAGGTTTAAAAGCAAATGTTTATTTTTGTAATTATTTAAAATTACCATGGACGAAACCTTCAATTGGTGGGTAACATTACTGTTACATTTTGTCACATAATTTTTTTCGACCATTCTAGATAATAACTATGTTATTTTGTAAAAAGCCATATTGTATATTGAGTCTTTGCTTGATAATTTTAAAAGGGATTATTATATTGACAAAGGTTATAAACCTTCAATCCATGAGTATTGTTCTAGTCAACCTTTTTGATTAATCTCTAATTCCTTACAAGTGATATCATTTTCTAAGTTTTTATTTTGACTACCTAAAGGGTTTAATCCCTTAATTAATATAACCTACACCTTCTTTATTTTCTAGTCATTTGGAAGTTATTTATGTATGTTATTATCCGTTTATAATTAAACTCATTTGACATAGGGGCATGGCTCCAAATTCCATTCTTTCTGAAGTATTAAGCCAATCTGGCTTCACCATTATATTTATTTTTTATAATTACAGTCTTATTTTCGCGAAAGTTTCATTCAAGGAAGACATGCTACTAGTGTACCTATGCAATTGTTTCATTTCAAATATGTAATATTTTGGTTTAATTTTTCATGTTTGCATGTATCTAGAAATTCTAATTGAAATTTCTATCAACGCAATAAGAAAATAGATGATTGTCATATAATTGTACTGGAAAACTCTTTTCGTTAATAGGAAAACATATTCTATTCAATCATTTAATAACATGTTTTGCACAATTTTGTGTATGATACTCAAAGGACATATCTTTGTCTTATTTTTCATTTTCTTGCATGAAATATTCAGAAAAATTTCCCACAGTATAATATCACTTTTGTTACATATAAAAACACTTAGCATAAAACTAATAATATTTTTTTTAGAATATCGATTTGACAAGTGTTTTCTCTGGAAAATAATATTGGAGTTGCAAGGATCCTCCCAATCTTCACTCTTCCTCCTGGATAAGTCCCCCCAAGCTTCAATGGATTACTAGCCAACTCATTTTGTCCTTTTGTCCACTATACCTCCTCACTCTAGCTATACACTACATGAGTCTAACTATAGTATAAGAAAAAAGGCCCCTTTTCCAGGATTTTGCTAGCAATTAGTAACTACCTCATGCCTTATCCATTAGGTGGTAGGTAGTTAACTTTCTCATTAGTGAGCTCCACTCTCCCTAGTTTCCTAAGATATTGTCCCATATTCCTGGGAGGGTTATTGATTATTAATTTTTCCATATTTTACTAATCTAATCCTCATATTAGATGTGTTAAATTTTCAGAGTGTTCTATGTTGTATCAAGTAATTTAGCCCAATTCAATACTTAAATTAGAAATATTTCCAATTACAATTAGCCTTTCCATTCATCAAAAGTGATTGAAGATAGAAAAATAAATGCAATTACAAAGTAGACAATCAACTCATCAACAAGACACACCAAGTTTGGTCAAAGACCAACGAAAAACCCCACTAGGGGGAAAACCCTTTGAAATTCTTCTTCTATTAGATTGCCATAAAATGTTCAATAGAGATTACAATGAGCCCAAAATAATATCATCAACAAAACAACCCAATAACATTCTGAAATAAGTTTCCAACATCAGAATATATCAAAGATGACTTTTCATTTTTTCGGTCGACTTTAGTCTTCGGTCAAATCTAAGTCAAACATCTCGGTCGCATGTAGGAGGAGTTGTGCAAGCGAATGGAAGTCTCCAGCTGCACCCTTTATGCTTGTAATCCAGCGATTGTGGTTGAATTTTCCCTATGACATGCCTACGATTTTAATCCAAAAACTCTAAAAAGATATACAAGCCTAAGACCTTGTAATTTCAGACCCTTCAAACCTCTATTGTCATCCCTACCTTAGACCCTTAGACCTATGCGAGCCAATCAAATGAAGAAGAGAAGAAGATGCTTCGTGATGTCCAAATGAGCTTGAGGTCACTTGTATTTATAGGCTTCCATGGGTGACCAATTTTATTTAGGGCCGACCTTCTCAAAATGTGCATGTGTGGGCTTTCCTTCATAAGTACACTTCCCCTTATCTGATTTGAGTGATATTTAAGTCAATTTTGGTACTCTCAAAAAGAGGAAGTCAGTGCAATCATCATATCCATCAAATAAGCTATCCAAAATGTAATTTTACCTTAGTTTCATAATTTAACACTCCCTCTCAACTAGGGAGAATTCCACCTGATCAATATGTCATGTATATCTTGTCATCATATCATGTCCCATCTCCACTCAACTCTATCTACTGAAACATTATCGAATCTAAAGAAGAAGGATCATTGGGGAGCTAATTCTTCCACCCTCTACATCGTCGGAGAGCATGTCTCAATCTGAAACCATATTGAGGAGAACATCTCAACTCGGAATCACATGGGGGAGTTAAATATCTTTAAACCCATCCTATTGCCTACCGTTCTTATCAACAATGACCCTCAAGAGTCATGTGGTAGAACACCTCCATCATAATTTGAGCTTGGGCAAGTTACCCAACTTACCAAAAGGGAAGGATCACACACTCCCAAGCCTCCTCAACCCATTGGCCAGGCGAGGAGGGACAATCCCAATAAGCCCAACTTGTGGGTATGATGCCAATTAGGGTATACTCTACAAATACCAATATAGGGGAGCTACTAATCCAATCATTTCAGTAACATATAGGGGTGATATCATATTGTCCATAGATCCTTCAACCCCAGGAGACCTCTATCTCAATTCCACACCCTAGGAGCTCAAACAGGGGGAGGAGTTGGATCAATGTCCTTGAGCAGCAATGCCCCATATCAGGAGGTTTCACATCCATCAGTCCAAGCTACTCCCTGAAGACCAAGAACTTCCCTTTTGGTAAAGCCTTGGTGAGAATATATGCAATCTTCTCATCTGTCGATATGTGTTGGATTTGAACGACTCCTCTCTGCACCATGTCTCGAATGAAGTGATGTCAAATATCTATGTGCTTGGAGTTGTCATGAAATATGAGATTCTATTCCATAAGGATCCCACTCTTGTTGTCACAATATATCACTATAGTGTCTAGGACCTACTCAAATACCTTTCCAAAGAGCTTCCTCAACCAAACTACCTCGTGGCTAGCCATGCTAGCAGAAATATATTTTCCTCGGTGGTACTAAATGCTACGAACTTCTACTTCCTGCCCATCTAAGATATCATGGAAGATCCAAGACTAAAACAACATCCATACATACTCTTTCTGTTGATAACATTTCCTACCCAGTAAACATCGGTGTATCCATGAAGTCGAACATTTCTGGCAAAATATTTTAGACCAAGTGTGATCATCCCATGCAAATACCTCAAAATGTGCTTGGGAGTGATCCAGTGTGCATGGAGAGGCTTGGTCATGAATTCGCTTAATGTGTTCACTACATAGTATATGTCCAAACGGGTGTTCACTAGGAACATCAAAGCCCCAATCAATTGTCTATACTCAAATGGATTCACCAAATTGGGTCTTGCAACCTCTCCACATAACTTCTTGAAGTTCATTAACATAGGTGTGGGTAGGGACTTGCATTCTATCATTCCAAATATTTCTAACAATTTCAAAACATATTTTCCTTGTGAAAGGAAAATCTCTCTGGAACTTTTCCACACCTCAAGACCTAGAAAGTAGTGCATGACTCCAAGGTCCTTCATCTTGAATTTAGAGGCTAGTTCCCTCTTAAACTCAATCATGAGAGGCTCACTACCTGTCAAGAATAGATCATCAACATATGAAACCAAAATCAACGGCATACCTTCTATTGTCACTCACTGCTTTATCAGTCATCAATTGCTTCAAATGCCAAATAATAGTGAGGTCTCATGATAATTTTTGAGCCATAGAAGATCTGAAAGCTTAACTGAACCCTCTCCTTTGCCTGGTTCTCAGAAATAGCTTTCCAACGGTATATGGAAGTCCAAAAATGGACTCCTAGAGTAGTAGTTAAAGAATTTTGAAGATTACCCTTAGAAAGCCTAGCAAGAAAAGGAAAAACCACCAAAGGAGAAAGGAAAATCGTAGTACTGTAGTACTGCGATCCCGCATCCCACAAGTCCTGCAGGTCCCATGTCCCGTAGTCATAGCAATCCCACATGTCCTATATCTCGCATCCTACATCTCGGTGACCCCGCAATCCCGCAGTCACAATAGTCTCACATCCCCCACATGGTCCCGCATCTCGCATGGCCCTCGCAATACCTGATGGTCCATCCTTAAGGAATTGCGGGGGGAGGGGGCATCATCAATAAATCTAGATCTTAGTGTTAAAGCATAGGGGAGGATGAAATCTGATTAATAAAGGAAATGCATGAAAAACAAGAGCAGGCCCCCTTTCTCTCTCCTCCACAGGATAGTACGGACGCTGACATG
Source organism: Pinus taeda (assembly GCA_000404065.3). Lineage (NCBI taxonomy): Eukaryota > Viridiplantae > Streptophyta > Pinopsida > Pinales > Pinaceae > Pinus > Pinus taeda. Next base: position 107,491 of record APFE030647105.1, read on the forward strand.
GCAGATGACACATGCCACTCAATGTCAGCATTTTCAGGTGTCCTATGGGGCCATTTTGGATGACACATGTCACCACTCACAGGATTGACATGTGGCAGTGATGATGCCACCCCGGGGTATTGGCGATCGAAAGTCGCGCGAAGTAAAGTTCATTCCCACAGTAATGTTCCTTCCCGACCTGCTATTGTGATATGCGGGAAACCATCCCAGATGCGATATGTTTTAATGGTTCTGCCTCAGGAGGATTTCATGTCCAGGCTATTGGCCCGTGCTATGGAAAAAGGTAAAAGGTCCCCCTCTCCTGTAGTGCGATGGAAATGTCCTAGGTGGGCCTGGTCTCGCAAATCGATGATTGATGTTGTCTAGGGGAGAATCTTAAGGTAAAGAATGATAAAGCATCGATATGCAGGATTCTATGCAACAAATGAGAAGCTATCCCTATAAAGGTTTTAAGGGTCTCAGCGCTTGAAGGCTAAGCCCCAAGTCTCAGCCCTTGGTTATATGAAAAAAACAGAGGAAAGAGGGGCTAAACTCAAACGAGGCTGAAGAATTTTGAAACTTATCATTCTGTAGCGTCTGCAGGAGTAAATTCCTCGATTATAGAAGGGTCCTGAGGGCACATTATTGAGCTTTAAAGGTTGATGGGTTGGCAGCTCCGACATTGAATAAAAGTAGTGTGCAGTGAGTAAATGACAGTATGGGAGGCCCAAGGAAGACTTGATGGCTCAACATGGAGTCTCGCTCCTCTGCACAGTGAAGGACTACCTAGACACACTCCATCCCTCCTCCACAAAACATGTTATTCACGCAGTGAAGGTGGAAATGATAGAAGCTAGCCAAGCAATAGTAGAACACATCTCGATAAGGACGTGGCTTGATCAGGGTCCTCCACTAGAACATCAAAGGGGCACCTCCTCCTTCATATTTCCTTTTTCTCCTTCTTTTATTAATTCTGTAGTTAGCATTTATTTCCAAGAAAGTGAGCAGATCCCTATTGTAATATTTATAGGTAGCAGGAGCTATCAAAGGCCGAGGCAGCTAGTACATCAAACAACTGGCCTTTCGCTGAGATATTTTGTAACAACAATTCCAGCTCCCCCTCTTCTTATAAATAGGGGAAAGAAACATTATACAAATGTTCCATAATTTTTGACCTGCAGGGTCTAAGTTCTGTGATGTCATTAGTTCTAATATGTTTATTCATGGGAGCTTCACTGATATCATGTTGAATGTATGGACTAGTTATTGGACCCTCTAAGTATTAATGGAACTTCCTTGTGGATTCCAAGCATGTTTAATGTGCAACATGTTCCTCTTGGTAATCTCATTTCATTTGTGGTTTTCTTCCTTTGAAATAGTATAATGAGTGTAGTTGGTTCCTCTTCAATATATGGATTTATATTAGCTGATCATAGAAGAAAGTACCTGTTATTATCACAGGACCTACATGTGTTATTGACTAGCATTGCAGTACTTGTAAAATTACAGATTTAGTTGTGTATTTGACGAAATTGTAGGACCTGTATTAGCCAAGATCTATGTTAGCTTTGGCAGAGAATGATACCCATGCCGGGTTTGATCTGAAACCTTCTTTCGCGAGCCTCTATTTCTATCATTCCATTAGAAAACGTGGTTTACGATTCTGTTTTGTTTACAGCCCTATCCATCAAATTCCACTCTCTACTGGAACCTTGCTACTTAGTATTATGTTTGTTACAGCCCTATGCATCTTTCTTCCTCCTTCCTTTCCTCCTCCCCATCATTACTATGGCTTCGGTTTTAAGTTGTCTCATTTCCATGTGTCAGCCACCAGAGGAAGAAGCCATTTCTCTTTGAGATTACCCTAATATACCCGCAACATTTGGATCCAAGATTTGGCTTGAATCTACCTCAGTGAAGGATTATTGAACCAAGCCCCTCCTATTACCTTTTTGTGTGAAAATTGGAGTGCTGCAAACCCTTCACATATAAAATTTCATGCACTCCTCTACTTAAGATGTCCTAGGCACTGGTCTATAATCAACCGAGAGGCTATCTCTAAGGGTCTTTCTATCTCTACTGTAGTACTTGTTCTATTGGTGCGATCTGAAGCGACAACATATTTCTGGTGTTGTTGCCAGGGAACAAATTAGAATATTTTTCCCTGGTTATGACAAAGTTTTACATTTCCCCTGTTAGGTGAGCAAGGGAAGTGTTGGTTGAAGATCTCTCACCTTGGCGACTCCACTGCCAAATTTATGGTAAACATCCTGGAGACTCCATTGTCCCTCTCTATTTCATCATCCTGGCTTTCGAGCAGCCCCATACTCACTCAGATGCTACCACAACCCAAAATTCTCCCTACTTTTGAAGCTAAAATAAATCACATAGGGACGTTTTCAAGATGGCCCTTCCTGCATTCCTGGCCAACCAATTTGGCCCACTAGATTTCCCTCCTATTGATGGTTATCCCAATCATTTCCCTGCATGTCATGAGTGGAATACCTATTTGCCTAAATTCAGTGGGAACACAAAGAGAATACCTAACCAACACCTCAAAGACTTTCATGAATTCACAGAGCAACAAGGTGTTTTTCTAGAAGATGTACAAATGAAGTTGTTCAAGTGGTCTTTAGATGAGGATGCTAGAGTTTGGTTTAAAAAAATACCTCGTGGTAGCATATCTTATTTGAAATATTGTCATATAGCATTATATCAATATTTCAAAAGATTTTATCCATTGAATTCTCTATTTGATGATTGTTGCACACTTTGTAATGATGAAGATATTAGCGAGGTAAATAAACCTGTTGAAGGTGTATGTGAGAGCTCACTCCAAGGGGCATCACCCGATGAGCAAGGAAAAGAAGGAAGAAACACTGTTGAGTTGCAGATAAACTCTCAGAGGGCTTATTCAATCAAATCTATTGTTTCTCCTACTTATGATGAATATGATTATGATGGAGAGTCAAGTGAGGCGGAGCTACCATACTCCCAGTTATGGGAAGCTGAACAAAAAGAAGAGGCCCATTAGGAGGTCAGAAAAGACACTCTAGTCCATGATGCATATCTTTCACATGGAAAGAAGGATCAAGGATATCCTCCTATTTATGATTCATATGATTCAGAGGAAGTGGAAATGATCATGGAGGTTCAGAAGGAGTTGTTTACCAGTAAGTGGGGAGAAAGATACCAACAACAATTTTTCCAAGAAGATCCCAAAATTGAATGGTTGTAGAAATATTTATGCCAATAATTCTCAACAAACCCTCCAATCTATGACTCTTACAATTATGACAGTGAAGGGTCTATTGCAGATTTCCAAGACAATTGTTCCATTGAAAAATGGGCAGTAAAGGACTAGCAGCCATTTTTTTTAAAAGCTGAAGTTGAGGAGCTGAAAGGTGTTTGTGGTTGCCCTGGCCAAAAGGATATTGTTCAGCAGATTGCTTATGAAATTAAGACAACTGCAAACTTTCCTTGTTCATTCCGTGACCCTGTAGTTGAGTACATGGGCATGTTCTTTGATCAACAACAGAGGTTGTGTCTCGAGCATGCGTCAAGCTTTTCATTTGAAATTCTTTTATGGTGCATGCCTGCTTTAATTTCTATTTTTTAGCAGTGTGAAGGCATATGGTCTAGTACTCTAATGTTTGCGTGGCTCCATTGGAGGGTTGAACATACTTAGCTTAATTAAGCTCTATGCATAAGTAGGAATGTACATAAATAAGCTCACAAACTAAGCATTTACTTTTTAGTTGTTAGAATTTTTATTTCTGCATTTTAGATTGAGGAGGAAAGTCCCATGGAGATTTTTTTGATTACAAAGGTTCATTCATTATTGACTCCATACCCAATGGTGAAGGATACTGATGAAGGTTCTCATCACCTTTCTAGCAAGTCACTATCCCCAGTAGAAACCAATGTTGTCACTCATTGCTTTATTAGTCACCATTTGTTTCAAGTTCCAAATAGTAGTGAGGTTTGATGCTAATTTTTGAGCCACAGAAGGTCTCAGAGCTTAATCAGAACCACTTCATTTCCTAGTGCTTGGATCGGGTGATGCCTCTTGATGCAAGTAGATTTTTACTTAGAGTGAGCCATGAACCTTGCGTTTTATTTCTCAATGCTAACTCCATGCTTGATCTTGAATAGCCACTTTGAAGTCACCATGGATTTCCCTTTTGGTCTTGGCACAACATCCCATACATCATTCTTCTTGATTGATTCATATTCTTCTGCCATAGCATCTTTCCAAACTTGTTGTTTTACGGCTTCTTCAAAGGTGGGAGGTTCATCTTGAATCGTAGTGCCCATGGCTGCAACATATCCCTCGTACCTGCATGGCTTCTTCTTTTCTCTAAATGATGTTCGAATGAGAACAAGTCTCTCATCATCCTGTAAAGTATCACGAAGCCAAAGTGGCCTCTTCCTAGTGGGAGGATCACATGGAGGAGGATCTAAGGGATCCATGGGCTCCATGGGATCATTAACAATATCTGCATCAAATTCGGGCATGGAAGGACCATCCAAAATATCCATATCATTGTTCTCCTCGGGAGGAGGAGTAGGAGGAAGGTCCCTTGCTTTTCCAAGGGTGACATCTTCATCGAATGTAACATCCCTGCCAATTTAAACCTCCCTTTGACCAGGAATATATATTATAGATACTTTAGAATTTTCACAATATCCAACAAATGTACCTTTTATTCTTGAAGCTTCCAACTTGTTCCTTTTGTCCTTCGGCACATGAAATTATATAGGGCATTCAAAGATACAGAGATGACCAACATCAGGGTTGACACTTGTGAACACTTATTTAGGGGTCTTGTTGTCCAATTCTTGATGAGGTACCCTACTTTGAACATATACGACAACATTTGTTGCTTCTCCCCAAATGAACTTCGACAAATTTTGATCATGGGGCATGGCATGAACAGCTTCTATAATGGACCTATTCTTTCTTTCAGCCAATACATTTTGTTCGGGAGTATAGGGCACAATTGCCACTTTCTTGATACGTTCATTCTTGCAAAAATAAATGAAGTCCTTTGATGTGTACTCTCCACCATTGTCGAACATGAATATTTTGATTTTCTTCCCCATTTTACTTTCGATCAAAGCTTTGAACTCCTTGAAATTTTCGAAGGCTTCATCCTTGTGCTTCAAATAATATATCCATGTATTTCTTTAGAATTCATAAATGAAGGTGATGCAATAGAGATGGCCACCAATAGAATGCACGGGAATCAGACCACATACATCGGAATGAATGAGATGCAGGATGTCAATTGACTTATTCTCTCTAGATGGGAATGGTCCCCTTGTCTTCTTTCCATGGTAAAAACATGGACATACTCCATCATGTTGTGCTTGAACCTTGGGAATCCATGAGACCAATTTCTCCAATTTCAGAAGAGCGTCATAATGTAGATGAGTTAATCTTTGGTTCCGTAGCTTGCTTAGATGATTAGTATCATGGACCAATTCTAGAAGTGGTCTTCCAATTTCCCTGTAGATTCCTTCATATCTTGATCCCAATGTGAATGCATCTCTCATAGGCGATCCAATAGGCCAAGTAAGAAAATTTCCCTTAATGAAGGAAAGCCTCATCCCTTTGTCTTCCAAAGTGGATATTGATACCAAATTCTTCTTTAACCTTGGCACATACATCATATCACGGAGAAAATTAGATTCTCTCGAATTCAAATGAAATTTGACAAATCCAAAACCTTAACGGGATGAGCGGAGTCATCTCCAAGAATAATTTTAGAATTTGAATCCCTCTCCACCAAATTAGAGAGAACTTCCTTATAACTAGAGAAGTGATGAGTGGCCCCACTATAAACCAACCAACTATCCCACGAATATGGAGGAAATGAACTAGTAAGGGCAGAAATAAGAATATATTCATATTGATTCGCAACATTGCTTTCATACCTAGAGAATATTGACTTCTTTCGTGGACGACGATCTTCTTCATGAACACTCAGAGCATTTCTTCTTCTACTTTCATCTCTTCAATTGTGGTTGTTCCATTGGTCATCTCTTCTTATTTTATCATTGAACCTGTTGTTGTTGCTTCTAGTATTGTATTATGGTCCATTATTCTTTTGGGGGCAATCTCGAGCATAGTGGCCTTTCTTGTGACAATTGTAGCATTCAATGCGCAAGTATTATTTTCTTGGATTTTCAGGAGGAGGATTTTCTTGAATTTAATGGACCTCATTTCCCTTTATTCTTCTTCTTGTCATGATTGATGAATGAAACGAGCTCTCCCTCTTCATTCTTTTGAATCCTTCCTCTTGATATCATCCTTAACTATTCTTGAGTGACATTTCCAACAATTTCATCAAATCGTAGGAGGACATTGTTGCCGCTTATAGCAGTAATGAAAGTTTCCCAAATAGGAGGGATACCTCTTAGAATCATGATTGCCAATTCCCTGTCAAACACAGACTCCCCACATCTTTGCAATTTATCTCTAAGATGAGATATCCTCATTAAGTAGGATTGCACAAACTCTCCTTTGTTCATTTTTGTGTATTTGAGTTGATCTTTCAATGATATGATTTCATTCAAATTGTTGACTTCATACATGCCTACTACCTTATCATACATGTCTTTAGAACTTCTCTAGTTTCCAACATCTGTAATCCTTAAATTATCTTGTAAACCATCGATTGTAATTTTATTTTATTTTAACTCACCTTTCTTGTGCTTGTTCTTGGCAGCAGCAGAAATATTCTTTGGAGGCTCAGGAACTTTTCCTTGAATGTAGTCCAAAACATCATGGTTATTAGCTATGATCTCCAACCTGACTTTCCATGCAAAAAAATTGGATGAGGCACCCAACTTCTCATTTTCTTTGAAGAAGGAATAAATCTTGACTTGGCTAGATTGGATATTTCAACTTTCCAAAGATGATTGCTTCAATTATTGTCTCCTTTTTGGCTTGTCCTTCACCTTAGCTCTGATACCATGCTAAATTTTTAGATTGTTTTATGTTGTATTAATTACTTTATCCCAATTCAATACTTGAATTAGAAATATTTCCAATTACAATTAGTATTTCCATTCATAAAAAATAATTGAATATAAAACAATAAATGCAATGACAAAGTAGACAGTCAACACATCAACAAGAGACACCCAAGTTTGGTCAAAGACCAAGGAAAATCCCCACTTCTGGAAAACCATTTGAAATTATTCTTCTATTAGATTGTTATACAATGTTAAGAAAAGTGCACAATGATCCTAATACAATATCATTAGAAAAAAACAATAACATTCAGAAATAAGTTTCCAACATCAGAATATATTAGAGACAACTTTTCCTTTCTGCGGTCAACTGCGATCAACTTTGGTCTTCATTCAAGTCTGATTCAAACTTCCTGGTTGCATGTAGGAGGAGTTTTTAGAGTCATTGGGGGCTTCCAATCACACCCTTGATTCCTCCAAGCCAACAATTGTGCTGCGACATGCCTGCAACTGTAATCCAAAAACCCTAAAAATAGATGTGATCCTCAGACCCTGTAATTTCAAACCTTTGCGAACCTTCATTGTCATCCCTACCTCAGAGTTGTGCGAGCAAATAAAATAAAGAAGAGAAGAATATGCTTGGTGATTTCAAATGAGCTTGAGGTGACTTGCATTTATAGGCTTCCATGGGTGACCAATTTTCTTTAGGGTTGACCTTGTCCAAATGTGCATGTGTGGGATTTCCTTCATAAGTACACTTGCCCTTATCTGATTTGAGTGATATTTAGGTCGATTTTGGTCCTCTCAAAAATAGGAATTCATTGAAATCATAATATCCATCAAATAATATGTTAAAAGTGGAATACCTTAGTTTCATAATTTAACAAGATTCTTATGTCTTACATTATCCAAGGGTAATTAAATCCAACCAGTAGCTTGCAATCCATAACTTCTCTTCAGCCATTTTCAACCTCAATATTATTTTCCATATTTTATTAATAACTTAATAAAAAAATATTTACATAAAGTAACTATCAATAATAAAATAATGATAAACGAATTCCATATAAGTCTTAGAGTCACAATATCAACACACTTCGACATATAAAATATTCACAAAATATGACTAAGTCAGGGGATATCACACCCTCCCCCACTTGAGTTTATAATAGTCTTGATGTCTGCTCTAGACTTCAACCGAGTCTCATAATAAATAGGGATATGTTTCCTTAAAATAATCTTCCAATTCCCAAGTTGCATCTTTCAAGCTGAAGTGTTTCCACTAAACTTTGACTTGGGTTAAGACTCTATTATAGAGCGTGACTTCCCTCTGGTCTAGTATGGATAGAGGTTTTGTTAGGAAACCTCCCTCTAGTTCTACTTGTACAAAAATCCAATCAATTATGTGATATGGATTGTGTACATACTTTGTTAATGAAGACACATGAAACACATCATGAACTTGTATGCTTGCTAGAAGACAAGTTGATAGGCAATTGGTGTTGGAAATAATAAGAGGGGGGTGAATCATTATTTCTCTTCAATTAGTAATTTTAACTTCACAAAGCATTATTTATCATTAACATTAGATCAAACATAAATCAAATCACTTGAACAATAAACAACACCATTCAACAATGCATGATAATGAAGATGGTAGTCACAATATTTTTAGGTGGAAACCCTTCCAGGAGAAAAAACACCAAACTTTTCTTAATATTTGTTTTCAATAAAATTTACATCAATTAGGAAGCTCAAAATTCCAATATTTTCATCTCCAACTGAAGGAGGATCAAACTAGAAGGACGCTCCAACGCCCTGGTTTACAAGCTCCAATCTGAAGGATTCTCCAACACCTTGTTTACCAACTCCAACTAGAATGATGCTCCAACGTCCCGTGAAAGCTCCAACCTGCTCTAGCACCACCCTTCCACCATGAAATGTTCTCAGGATCCAATCTAAAGGAGACTCCACTCTCCTGCATTGCACCACCCTGCCACCTTTATCATCTAGCAGACCACGTTAACAATTTTAAGACCAGATCCACTTGTGCTCAATAATCAATACAAAACATCTTGCAATGCAATCTCTATTCAATCAAACTTTCCTCTACCCAATCAATATGTCAGGAAGCACTAAAAACCCTAGAATCCATTAAATTTCCACACATGTCAATTGTTGGAAATAATATTGAGAGGGGGGGGGGTGCGAATCAGTATTATCAAATCAAACACTTTTTCATTTTCATACTCAGATATATATACACTACTTTAGTTATGGTAACCTGCGTATATACGCAACTGTGTCTAAAGCAACTAGCGTATAACAGTAGACTTATAATTCAGTTAATCCATTACATGTTGATATTTAATCAGTGCATCAAAACTTCATTAACCATAAGAATAGTAAAAAGGTGCAGTAAAACAAAATAGATCATCACACACATGAACACAAGATATAAGGTGGAAACCCAATGTGGGTGAAAACCACCTGCTGCAATTCTTCTCGGTCTTCTTTTAATAAGAAACTTATTTTTACAATATTTTTGTACTGGTGTAGTCTTATACCAGTAAGTAGGCTTCTACCTGCAGAAGGCTACAACCTTCTCTCGTTCTCCAACTTTTCTTGGAAGGGAGCTACAACCCCCTTAGCTCTTGTACTAGTTGGTGTACTAGTACGTAGGTGCTGACCTACAGAAGGCTACAACCTTCTCTTCTAGGGACCACGTTTCATAAATTTTCAGACTGGATCCATAAATAAAATCAATCAAACATCAAATATATCTGCATCAAACAATCTCCCTTGCACCAACCAAAACTGAATCAAACAATTACTTCTCTGAATTTTGTAGCCAGAAAAACAGTCACAAAAACTAGACACCAATCCTGAACCCAGAATACTGTAGCAATAAACAAAAGTATCTAAAACATATTTTATGAGATGTACGCTACTTCAAGATGAATAACATGCTTGCATACGCTACTTTAAGGCAAACCAGCGTATACACCGTTTTGAATTATTGAACCATCGTGTATACGCGCCTTTGCTATGTAGAACCTGCGTACAGATCTATAAAAGAAAATTTTCCATTTTCAAATATTCAGACATCAGTTATACCCAAATTTTCAGATTTATAGATCAAGTCATGCGCCAAATATAACAGATCAAAATCACACAAAGATACTACTATTTAAGCCTTAAGATCTTTACCCATCAATAGAACTTATTCTTCTTCTAGCGCTCAGGTTCCTCCTTGTTCAAATATAGCTATGCACCATAACCCAGTATTCTGGATCTTTCTCTTCATAAGATATTCAATATTTGAGTGAATGATTTTTCCTAATGATCTCCTTCCCCTTTTATAGTCTTAGGCCTTACTCAATACCATGGTCCAAAACCACTTAGAACCAATACTTGGGACCAAATACCTGGGTTCAACACTTTGGATGCGATACCATGGTCCAAAACCATAGGTATAAATACCAGGGACTAAATACCATGGACTAAAAATGATTTTTCCCACATGTATGCACTTTTTTGTGCATGGAAGTGTGTGCATACGCATACGCGACTTTTGATCGTCTATCCCACGTGTATGCGTGACTTGGTTAAGTGGAAACTACGTATATCTCTTTTTCTTTTATTCTGAGAGCCTGAACTGTGATCTGTCATTTTGAGTGAGTTGCCATCAAGGAAAACACCTATGTCATAGTGCTAAACCAGTGTCATAATGCCAACAATCTCCCCCTTTGGACTTGATGGCAACCCCAAGTCGCTCCAAGTCACTCTCCCCCTTTGTCATCAAGGGCACAGGGTGATGCTCCCCCTGAGTACATGTAGAAATCTTTTGCTCTGCTTTGCTGTCCATGCTCTCCCTAACTGTAAGCAAGGTCTACAAAAATATGTTCTACAAGAAAGAACATGACTCTGTAAATGACCTTCCTATCACCAAAGGCTCATACATACATCCATCTCCCAACCAAGTGGGGATATACCAAAAGTTTACACATGATAAAACAAGAACATTACATCATCCATCCCAGGCATAGTGGGGAAACCAAAATAGGTCGTTACATGACCTTGATGATAAAAGATATACATGACATAGAGACAAAATATTTACAACAAGACTATGATAGTCATCAACAACTATCATCAGCAGCATCTGTCAATCATCATTCAGACCAACAACCATGTTCTCCCTCAACACCTGTTCCACCTGAAACCAACTGTGAAATTGAACCAAGTTATTCTAAGATAATGCCAACAGTGCATTATTAGAAGTATATGCTCCCCCTAAACTTGTGCCAAATGGTCTCCGTCAGACCCATGTCAGACTCTTTTCATCCTAAGTCTGGCCCACTGTTTTTCTTCAAATCAACATATACGCGACTGTATCCACAGAAACCGGTGTATGTACATGGATGCTCCTCATGAAACTCACATACGACCACTTTTCTCTAAAACAGATAAGTTTCAACAGCAAGATGATGCATAAACTACTCCCAGCTTCTGTCTGAGGTATTCAAATGTCTCCCTAGGCAGTGGTTTGGTGAATATATCAGCAACCTCTTCCTTGGAGGGAACATACTCCAATTTGACCTTTTGTTCAAGCACTTGTTCTCGGAGAAAATGATATTGATAGGTATGTGCTTGGTCTTTGAATGCATGACTGGATTCCTCGAAATATTGATTGCACTTGTATTATCACATAAAATGGAGATAGGTGGAGTACAAATGATTTGAAAGTCTTGCAAAGTTTGCATCATCCAAAGGAGTTGTGTGCAACAAGATGTAGCAGCCACATATTCTGCTTCAACTGTAGATAATGCAATTGAACTTGTTTTCTTGCTGAACCAAGATACTAATCTGGAACCCATAAAAAATGCACCACCACTAGTGCTTTTTTCTGTCATCCACGGTTCCTGTCCAATCTGCATTTGTGTATGCATGAAGTGTGAGATTTGTACTTCTAGGATACCATAAGCCATAGTTTTGTGTCCCTTGAAGATATTTGAAAATCCTTTTAACTGCCTAAAGGTGTGCTTCTTTTGGATTTTGCTGGAATCTTCCAACTATTCCCACTGCATGCATGATGTCTAGTCGGGTACCTATCAAATAGAGCAGACTACCAATCATGGATCTATAGGTTGGTTGATGTACTGCTGCTGAATCATCATTTGCACTGAGGTTGCATCCTGTTACCATAGGGGTGCATACTGGTTTCGAATCTTCAATGCCATATTTCTTCAAGATCTGCTCGAGGTACTTGGTTTGTGATAGAAAGATACCGTCTTTTTTTTGTTGGACTTGTAAACCAATAAAATATGTCAGCTCACCAAGCAAGGACATTTCAAATTATTTTTGCATCACCAAAGCAAAGTTTTGACTCATGGCTTCTTCATTTCTACCAAAGATGATATCATCAACATACACAACAAGTATTAGCAATTTATCATTATCAATTTTTATATATAGATTGCTATTTGCTGACCCTTTTGAAAAACCTTGTTGATGGAGGTATTGTCCAGACGATAATACCAAGCCCTTGGAGCCTATTTAAGACCATAGAGTGCCTTCTTAAGTCTGCATACAAGTTTTGGATCATTTCTAAGGATAAATCCATCTGGTTGCTCAATATACACTTCTTATTCTAAGTCTCCATTTAAAAAGGAAAATTTCACATCCATTTGATATACTTTGAACTTCTGAAAGCTAGAAAGAGTAAGGAACATTCTTATGGCTTCAAGTCTAACAACCGGTGCAAAAGTTTCTTCAAAGTCTATACCTTTTTGTTGAGCATACCCTTTACAAACAAGTCTGGCCTTGTTTCTAATAACCTCTCCATTTTCGTTCAACTTGTTTTTGAATATCCATTTGGTCCCTATGACATTCTTATCGTTAGGTCTAGGAACCAATTCTGAAGTGTTATTCTTTTCAATCTACTCAAGTTCTTCATTCATGGCCTTGACCCATCTTTCATCTTTTCATGCTTCACTTACATTTCATGGTTCAGCGGAGGAGAGCAATGATAGATAGCTTGAAGCTTCTATTATAGTTCTTCTTGTTTGAACACCTGCTTCTTTCTGCCCAAAAATTTGATTCTCTGGATGGTTCTTCTGAACATACCTGGATGGAGTCCTTTCTTGTATTCTTATCTGTTCTTCTGGTGCCTCATACGTTTCTTCTTCAGCATTATTCTAGTCTGATGTTGAAGGATAGTCCTCTTTGTCTTCAAAATCTTCGGTTTTTATCTGTTTTGAATTGTTGCCTTCTTCATCAACCACCACATCAATACTTTCAACAATTTCTCCAAGTCTTTTATTGTAACACTTATATCCTTTACTTCGAGAAGAGTAACCAAGGAGAATGCCTTCATCTGCTCTGGGTTCAAACTTGCCAAGATTTTCATCATTCCTTTTGATGTAACATTTGCTTCCAAACACCTTGAAGTATTTTATCGTAGGAGTCTTACCATACCAAAGTTCATGAGGAGTTTGAGTGCTGTTTACCCGAACATTTGTTTTGATGAGAATAGTAATAGTAGCAAATACAGCTTCACCACAGAAGGTTGCAGGAGTTCCAGATTCATCAAGCATAGCACGAGCCATTGGTTGAACCGTTCTATTCATCCTTCCCACTACTCCATTTTGCTTAGGAGTCCTTGTAGTAGAGAATTCCCTTCTTATTCCATGTTCTTCACAAAAGTCGAAAAATCCATCCAAGGTAAATTCCCCTCCTCGATCAGACCTGAGGCATTTGATTCTGTGATCTGATTCATTTTCAACCAAGGCTTTGAAAGCTTTGAACTTTTCAAAAGCTTCGTCTTTATGCTTCAGAAGTCCTATCCAACACATCCTGGAGAATTCGTCAATGAACAATATAAAGTATTCTTCTCCTCTAGGCGAATTTTTCCTTGATGGACCACATAAATCAGTATGGACAAGTTCAAGTGGCTTACTAGTTGATCCTTACTTCTCAGGGAAATTAGTTCTGGTTTTCTTACCAAACTGACATGATTTGCATATTGTATTGTCTTGAATTCTGATGTCTAGGAGATCACAAACCGCCTGATATTTGCATGCTTCCCTTATCTGAGAGAAGCTTAGATACCCCAATCTTCTGTGCCACAACCAGTGTTCATCATTCTTGCTTAGATAGCATTGTTGTTGTCTTCCCTTAAGTATGTATAAATTATTTGGAGTTCTTATGCCTTTGATCATTGTTTCTCTTGTATCAAGCTCACGAACAATACATCCATTTGACCGAAATATTACCTCATTTCCGTGATCACACATTTGGGTAACACTCAATAGATTATGCTTTAAGCCATCAACATACATAACATTTCCAGCTTTGACTTTTTGTTTCAAAAGAACAGAACCTTTACCTTTTATGAGTGCAGGTGTGTCATTTCCGAATGAGACCTTCCTTTCCTTTTCTAAGGCACTATATGACTGAAGTTTTTCTTTATCACCTGTCATATGCTTCGAACATCCATTGTCGATGTACCACTGATTTTCTTGTCCTTCTGCATATAAGGCTATACCACATCTTTCTGGTTGCAATTCTTTCTTTCTCCATGTTTTGGGACCCAATGAAGGTTGCTCCTTTTGCCAAAACTTACTCCTGCATTCATAATCTTCATGACAAAAGTTGTTACAAATAGAGCATTCTATTTCATTTTCAAGAGTAGAAAATTTATTGTAGGTCCTCTTAATGATCCCAGTCACGCTCTTTTGATTTTGTGCTTCTCGAGTCATGATGGTCTTGTAGGCAACACATTGAGCAGCTTTGTGTCCAAATTATGACATGAAAAACATTGGCCATTAAAGAAATTCCTGCGACTATCAAATCTACCATCCAGGTGATTGTAGTTTCCATTGACATTCATTCTTGAGGAAAATTGAGAATGATTTACCTATGGTTGGTTGTAGCTTCTATTCATCCTTGAAGTAGATTGACCCTGATTTACTTGGTGATCTGTTTTATGCCTTTGCTGACGATTGTCAACCTGTTCACTTCTCCTTGCTGCATCAAGTTAACTTTTGGAGGTGGATGGATTCTGTGCTTGAGATGCTTCTTTAGTATATCCAAGACCTATCTTGATTAGAGGAGAACGTTGCACTTTGATAATCTCATCTAAAGTTTCATATCCTTTAGCAAATCTAAGATTAAGAGCTTTTGTTTTCTCAATATCTTTTCTAAGTCCCACAATTCCACATTCTAACTTTTCATTGTGTTTTTCCCTTTCAGCAAGTTGGAATGTCAGAGTATCTATGATCATATTCTTTTCTTCTAAACAGATTTTAAGTTTAGAGATTTCTTCATAGAGATTATCTTCATCTATAACATCCAAGAAATCATCATCTTCAAAAGCCATCAAAAGTCTATAATCATTACCATGCTCATCTTCATCACTATTTAAAAGTCCATCGTTGTCTTCATGTGTATACTAACTCTTCTTACTTATGTTTTGTTTTATGTTCCATCTAACTGGTTCCTTACCTTTATCAAGCTTATCTTTATGAGGACATTTGGTTGCATAGTGACCGATTCTTCCACAAGCAAAGCATTTGAAAGGTAGCTTACCTCTGAATCTTCTAGAACCCCGTTGAAGGTTCTTAACGAAGTTTGATTCTTCCTCTTCTTCTGACGTATGCCTTGACTCATTGTATTCTCCTTTGAATGCGGCTTCTCTCATGTCTGATGGCCCCCCTTTTGTCATTTCGAAAGTAGTTAGGATTCTGTGTAGCTGTGACATCGTAATACTCTGAATATTCTACTTTTCTTCTATGGTAGAAACCTTTGATTCAAACTTAGAAGACAAGGATCTTAGAACCTTTTCAACTAAGGTAACTTCTTTTATCTCTTTGCCCAAATTTTTCATGCGATTAACAATCTCATCTATTCGTAAGAAATAATTAGCCCCACTTTCATCATTGTGCATTTTAAGAGTTTCATATTGAATTCTGAGAGATTGTAGTTTTGCACGTTTTACCTGATCATATCCTTCATAGCTTAGGATGATCTTGTCCCATATTTCCTTGGCGGTTTTGAGCTGCATAACCTTGACGAATTCTGATTGAGATAGACTCCCCAAGAGAGTATTGACAACCTTTGCATTTGTTTCATACTGCTTTTTACCAGCAGTATCTATAGGATTTGCTGATGGAAATGTGTATCCTCCTTCCACGATATCCCAAACTTCTACACCAAGAGATTGAAAATAGGTTGTGGTTCTTACCTTCCAATAGACGAAGTTGCTCCCATCAAATATTGGTGGCCTGATGGATGCCTCTTTTTCATAGTTGCTCATGGTGATAGATCTTCCTTCAAGCAATCAAGCTTCTTTTGAAGGACCTCCTCTAATACCAATTGTTGGAAATAATACTAAGAGGGGGTGGGTGTGGGGTGGGGGGGGGGGGTGAATCAGTATTATCAAATCAAACACTTTTTCATTTTCATACTCAAATATATATACACTACTTCAGTTATGGTAACCTGCGTATATACACAACTGTGTCTAAAGCAACCAGCGTATAATAGTAGACTTATAATTCAGTTAATCCATTAAATGTTGATCTTTAATCAGTGCATCAGAACTTCATTAACCATAAGAACAGTAAACAGGTGCAGTAAAACAAAACAGATCATCACACACAAGAATGCAAGATATAAGGTGGAAACCCAATGTGGGTGAAAACCACCTGCTGCAATTCGTCTCTATCTTCTTTTAATAAGAAAATTCTTTTTACAATATTTCTGTACTAGTGCAGTCTTATACCAGTAAGCAGGCTTCTAACTGTAGAAGGCTACAACATGCTCCCATTCTCCAACTTTTCTTGGTAGGGAGCTACAACCCCCTTCGCTCTTGTACTAGCTGATATACTAGTACATAGGTGCTGACCTATAGAAGGCTACAACATTTTCTTCCAGGGACCACGTTTCATAAATTTTCAGACTGGATCCATAAATAACATCAATCAAACATCAAATATATTTGCATCAACCAATCTCCTTTGCACCAACCAAAACTGAATCAAACAATTACTTCTCTGAATGTTGTAGCCAGAAAAACAGTCACAATAACCAGACACCAATCCTGAATCCAGAATACTGCAACAATAAACAGAAGTATCTAAAACATATTTTATGAGACGTACGCTAGTTGAAGATGAAGAAATTGCATGCATACGCTACTGTATTAAGGCAAACCAGCGTATGCGCCATTTTGAATTCCTGAACCAGTGTGTATACATGTCTTTGCTATGCAAAACCTGCGTACAGATCTATAAAAGAAAATTTTCCCTTTTCAAATATTCAGACATCAGTTATACCCAGATTATCATATTTATAGAACAAGTCATGCGCCAAATATAACAGATCAAAATCACGCAAATATACTACTATTTAAGCCTTAATATCTTGACCCGTCGATAGAACTTATTCTTCTTCTAACGCTCAGGTTCCTCCTTGTTCAGATCTAGCTATGCACCATAATCCAGTAATCTAGATCTTGCTCTTCATAAGATATTCAATACTTGAGTGAATGATTTTGCCTAATGATCTCCTTCCCCTTTTATAGTCTTAGACCTTACTCAATACCATGGTCCAAAACCACTTAGAACCAATACTTGGGACCCAATACCTGGGTTCAACACTTTGGACGCGATACCATGGTCCAAAACCATAGGTCCAAATACCAGGGACTGAAAATGAGTTTTCCCACATGTACGCGCTTTTCTGTGCATGAAAGTGCGTGCATACGCATATGCAACTTTTGATCAGCTATCCCACTTGTATATGTGACTTGGTTAAGTGGAAACTGCGTATATCTCTTTTTCTTTTATTCTGAGAGCCTGAACTGTGGTCTGTCATCTGAGTGAGTTGCCATCAAGGACAACATCTGTCTCATAGTGCCAAACCAGTGTCATAATGCCAATAAGGAGGATCAAACTAGAAGGACGCTCCAATGCCCTGGTTTACAAGCTCCAACCTGAAGGATTCTCCAACACCCTGTTTACCAACTCCAACTAGAATGATGCTCCAATGCCCCATGCAATCTCCAACCTACTCTAGCACCACCCTTTCACCATGAAGTGTTCTCGGGATCCAACCTGAAGGAGACTCCACTCTCCTACATTGCACCACCCTGTCATCTTTATCATCTAGGATACCACGTTAACAATTTTAAGACCGGATCCACCTGTGCTCAATAATCAATACAAAACAACCTGCAATGCAATCTCTATTCAATGAAACTTTCATCTACCCAATCAACATGTCAGGAAGCACTAAAAACCCTAGAATCCATCAAATTTCCACACATGTCAATAACCTTGCTCAATGTACCTCTGTTAAAATATTGTCAGTCACATGCACAATTAGATCTATTGTTGTACCAAATATTAGCTGGAAGAAACTTCATCTTACATCAACTAGCCAATGACATTGTTACCAATATTGTTGTTTTATCTCTGATAAAATACTTTGTCAAGTACCCTTCCATAAATGTTTTATTCAAATTATATTAACTTGTGTAATTATGAAACATTTTCTCATCCTGTACGTCAAACCTTAAGGCACAACCATACCTTTTACTGACAATGATAAAAAAAAAGCCTAGTATGAACCATAGTTCAATATATATCAATATCAATTATGTATTGATGACATACATTAATGATACGACCCTAAACAACAATTTAGCTTCAATACACCAACTGCGTAATGACACATGCATCACTTCATCAAGGTCTGCTCATGGTGGCAACATTCTCTCTACTCCACAAATAATGTTGCTATAAAGCCCTAGTAGCAAAATTAATTCTGAAATTGATCCTTAAAATGTCTTGGATATTCCACTGGACAGTTCGTCACAACAGATCTGATAATATTATATTAAAAATATGAGAGCCTACACTATTACAATTTTATTAAACTTTAAGATCTGTAGATTTAACTGTAATTAGTGCATGCATGTGAATGGAAATTATGAAAAAAATAGGGAAGGGAAAAATAATCTCACACACACACATATGACACAAAATATGTTATGGGAAACCCTTTCAGGAAAAAACCCAACTAGAAGGTGAGGTTGCTTCACTCTCTTTCTTTGTATGGAAAATAAGGTTGTAGGTATAAAGAAGTAATTTTTGTGGCCCATGGGCTACTACAGTGCAAAACTCATATTTGTGTGCTCTACCTCCCATCTATCTTGGCTATCTTTGCTCAGCCATAGAACAAAATTCTCTCGAAATAATGGAATGGCTCTTCCTCCTAGTGGCTTGGTTATAACACAACCCGATAGCCTACTAGTGGTTAAGTTTGACTACATCAACTCTTAACTGGAGTTACAATATAGACTATTCTAGAGTCTTTTACATCACAAACACGTGGCTATCCCCTTTTCCATGTATAATGGGGGCTGACATGACATCCTCCTGAATTATAGGTGTCAAAACAGGAAGGTCAACTTCTGAGTGGCGTAACTTTTGCATACAGACTTTGATTGACATGCTTCTTGCGTCATTGGAAAGATATATGTGTCTAGAAAAATGTGAAAAGGGGAAGATTTAAAGTGACAAATTTTTACCCTAAAAGAATGTCGTTTTATGCCTCAAAATGCTTCCGAAAGGTTTCAAACCTTGTTTTGCCAAAGTGGGCCCTGCTAGTAAAAACAACCATGTGAGTTAATTCCTCCATTTTTTCCACTCATAATGCATTGAGATGAATGAAAAACAATATAATGATACAATCCAAATCGGATATTACCTAGACAAGCATACAATAGAAATAATAAGGGCAATGATATAGCTTTACCTTCTCAGATATGTATGGTATAGTTAATAATACAAGAACTCACACACACTTCCTCTGCTCAACCAATACATCAACTACAACAAATCTTGAAATAATTCATAATAATATCGGTTGTATGTGATAAAATAGATTTTCACGACAATGATCCAAGGCTATAATTATTCTTCTGAAGTGCACAAATTAGGGCTTCAAGACCCTAATTTGTCAAGTGAGGGGCACAGGTTATTAGACACATAATCAATGCACTGGCCACAATGGCACAATTACCCATGTGTTCTAAACTTTTGTCACCAACTCTTTAATTCATATATATGCACATGTTACTCCTTTTCTCTGCAAACCCAATGTGTCATCTTCCTCTAGTCAATATACATGATTTGATCTTTGTCTATTCACCCAATAAATAATAGCTACCAATAAACTCATTTGCATTCTCTGTTATAGGTATTAATATCAACAAATAAATATTGAAGTAACTTCATCACATTTTATCTTTGGAACTGGTCTGCATATACTAATCATCAAACACAACATTGGCATCCTACATGTGTGCACTTGAACTCACATTTGTCAACCTTCCATGAAACACTGATATGCCCACTATCTTTTAGGGTTAATTATCGATCATAGTCTAATATATATGAGAAATACAATACACTCTTCCTATTGAATGAAATTTAGAACTGTGATTTATAAACTTGTGCACATGGTTTGTGATATGTAGATCTTGATGTAACCTTGATGGTAGGCCTAAGCCCATTGGAACCTTAACAATGAAAACACCCTTACGATACTCTCTCAAATAATATGCACAACTCTTCAAACACAATAATTCAAATATATCAATGCATAGGATTATGAGCTTGAATAGGCTCCACGATTATGTTGCTTCAGGTCCAACCTTCAAAGTATACAAGCTAAGTTTCAACAAGATTTCAGACCCACATGCTAAAGGTTTCAGAAGTAGTAACATTGCATAACTTCAACCATATATCTACAACATGAGTCACAATCATTGAAACAATTCCACATCTTCCTTTGACTTGAAATGTTCCTTAGATGCTAATGATTGGTTGAAAAATTCCTTCAATATTATCTCAAACAAATGAATATAGTATACATGTGCTTATACCTATAAAACACAAGTTAAAATTCTAGCAAAAATCATATACAAGAATAGATAAAATCCTACGTCCTTTGCACCATATTGATAGGTTGAATTTAAGGGATTTATACAAGCTTGACCTCCACGTTAGATTTCCACAGAAAGGGTGTCAAATTAGGGCTTCTGAAACAGTTGAATTTCCATTACTGGAAGCTTCAGTGAATAGGCTTGTAATGAGTGAAGAATATTGCAAATATAAACCTTTAGATCGCTAAAATTTCATAACATACTTCTTTAGATCTATGTTCAATTCATTTGATTGAAGAGAAAATAACTCCTTTTTATAGAGGCTGTAGAGGTTTCTAGGAACAGAGTCGACCTCAATAATCCCTAAAATTTGAATTTTAAATTAATTTCAATTTGGAGCAAAATTGTGAGGAAGACTTGCCTTTTAGGTGGGAATATTTAAACCTTAAATTTTATTTGGAGCCAAAACCCCTCAATTGCTTTTAAATTCAAAATAAATTTTGAAACCCTCCACAAACCACCTTTTGCCATAATATTACTTGATTTAATATTTTAGTGAATATATTTCATGATCTTGGCCAATGATAGACTACCAAATCATCAGCTTGTTTGGGGCTTTTGACCACTAGGTGGGGTCATTATCTTTGGTTCAACATAACTCTCAATTTGTGTGGAGTCTCAACGCGTGCCATATACCATTGGAATCATCATAATGAGAAGCATTAGTTGATTATGGTCATGAAGACAAATTCACTGATATTCATCCTCAAAAATATTCAACAAGCGTGGGGTGTCTTTGGATTTCCAAGGCTTCTATTTATTTGGAGCTTCAACTGATGGAATCCAGAAAAATATTAAGAGTGTTCAAGAACTAATGTTGGCATCAATGATAACACCGTTGAACATTTAGACCTATCCTTTCTAACCCTTAAAAGGCTCCAAAAAATCTGGGTGACAATGTGGCGCAACTGCCATGATATGTAAACTACCGTGGATATTCCACTGGATAGTTCGTCACAACAAACCTTATAAAATTATCTTAAAATTTTGAGATTCTACACTATTACAGTTTTATTAAAATTTAAGATCTTTAGATTCAACTGTAATTAGTGCATGCATGAAAATATAAATTATGCAAAAAAGTAGATAACAACAAAATAAGCACACACACACACACACAAGACACAAGATATGCTCTTTGGAAAACCCTTTCGAGATAAAACCCATCTGGAAGGTGAGGTCGCATCGCTCTCTTTCTCAGTTTGGAAATATGGTTGAAGGTACAAAGAAGTAATGTATGTGGCCTGTGGTCTGGTATAGTGCACAAATCCTCTCTGTTTGCTCTACCTCCTAACTCTTCTGACTATATTTTCTCAGTTATGGAACAAAATGCTCTCGAAAGAATGGAATGCCTCTTCTTCCTAGTGACCCGGTTATAACACAGCTCGATAGCCTACTAGTTGTTAATTTTGACTACATCAAATCTTAACTAGAGCTACAATATAGAATCTTCTAGAGTGTTTTACATCAAAAACATGTGGCTAGCCCATTTTCCATGAATAATGGGGGTCGATACAGAATCCTCCCAAACTATAGGTGTGAAAACAAGAAGGTCAACTTCTGAGTGGCATAATTTTTGCATACAGACTCTGATTGGCGTGCTTCTTACCCTGTTGGAAAGGTCTCTGTGTGTAGAATAACATGAAAATGTGTTGCACTGAAGAAGATATTTTTTATTTCCAAACTCGTTCCCAGAAGGTTTCAAACCTTGTTTCGCCAAACTGGATCCCACTAATAAAAATGGTCTCACGAGTTTATTCCTCCACGTTTTCCTCTCCAAATGCATCGATATGGATGAAACAATATAATGATCCAATTCAGATCACTCCAAGTCTAAGAGTACTTTTATTAGGTTTTACTTTCAAATAAACATGATCACCAACGTTAAACTCTTTATGGAATCTTTTTAAATCTGCATAGCTTTTCTGCTAGTCCTAAGCTATTTTCATATTATTTTTCACTTGTTTCACCATTTCCTCCATTTTATTCAGTGTATCTAGTCCTAAAACCAATATTTATGCAGGATGATACCAACTTAAAGGCACTTTACACCATCTCCCATACATTACTTCAAAAGGACTCATCTTTAGGGAAGTTTTATATGTGAAAATTTATGAATCGAACAAGTCAGAAATCCTATTGCAGTAAACTGATTTGCATTACCTACTTGTGTTCTTCATTTAACAAGTTATTTTAAGAAATATTCAGAAAATATTAATGCAAATACATCGCAGCCTACACCAATATACAGATCAGGTACTAAAAAATAAATGAGACAACCATGCAAAGGACACACTTATTTTTGGACTAAATGTCCCTGGAAAAACCCAATGCGGGAAAACTGGTGCAGTAGCTCTGAGGGTTTTCTATTATTAAGCAGAAGTTCTGAATACAAATGTTGGTTTCCCTCCCAGAAAACTAGTGATAGGGAAATACAATGGCGGAGAACCTGAGTGAATTTTACCTCACTTCACCCAGTAGAATCTGGCTGATTCAACAGCAAAAATGGCTGGCCTCGGCTACAACTGCGCTGCCCCTTCGTAGATGGAGCTCTCTAAGTCTCTACATCAGCACTACTTCCCACTGTGCCAGCTTTCCTGACTATTATGGCAGTTTCTGGCAACACCCCATCTTTCTGCATGGAAGGCAGCTCTTCCTCTACGCTGACCCTTTGGCTCTATGTTAAGGCTACGTGGGCCCAGAATAGCCTAGTGTCAGCTCTCCTGATTACTGCGCTGCGATCACTAGCTTCTCTTCACCTCTTTGTCTATATTCTTGAATTGTCACTGCCCCTCAGCTACAAGATCTCCCTAATCTGTTTCCCTCTTGAGGACTTCTCACCTTATAAAATCGATTTCCTCAACTCTTTGTGTGTCTTCTCCAACTGACCCCAAGCCTCCATTCATACTTTTCCTGTTGAGAAATCAATGACCAAGATTAATTCTCTAATCAATGGCTAAGATTAAATTTTTGGGTCTTGGAGATCTCATGTGTTCTATCCCCTCCACAAAATTTTGAAGCTAGAGCATATCCGATGCTACTCAAAAATCAACATATAATCATTTTTGTAGGCAAATTCAAACTAAATGCAAATAATCTTCCCACTTAGTGGGGCTATCCATAACAAACATTTGCAGCGTGTATTTTAGGATTTGATTGGTCCTTTCTATTTCATCATTCTGGGGATGATAATTTGTGCTAAAATTTAATTTTGTACCTGTGCCTTCATATAAACCTTTCCAAAAATTAGGGGTAAATTTCGTATCTCGATGTGAGATTACAGTCTTAGGCATACCATGTAGTTTCAATATTCCCTTCATGAATATCTCTGCTATATTGATGTCTTTGAAATTAAACTTTATGGGTATGAAATGTGATGCCTTACTATTCTTTTCTACCGCAACCATTATAGAGTCATATTGTTTTCTTGTTTTTGGAAAACCAATGATGAAATCCATGGACATTACTTCCCATTTCCACTCTGAAATGGGTAAAGGTTGTAGTAATCCAGCCTAATGTTGATGGGAAGCTTTAACATGTTGAAATTCTAAACACTTTATTATATTGTTGAGGGTGTTGGATATAACCAACAGTAGGGGGTCTACCCAGTATGAAGTCCTAGCTAGACCTCACATTGTTTGGAGTAGGAGCCCCATCTAGATAATACGTCTAACTGCCATAACTTCAATATTTTCCTTGGCTACAATAAACAACATAAGTGATTATGCAAACAACCTTTGAAATAATCAAGTAAGTTGAGACTGTGAAGCATACAATTTCAATGTATATAAGGTACTTTCACAGAAAAGAAGAGAAAAAGTGAGTCTTCAGAAGAAAACTAATAGTACTATACTAAAAAAGAAACATACTAGTGTAAAAAGAGTCATTAATTATCTTGCAAAATAGTTCAAAAGGTAACAATGATCATAAAACAAAGTAACAATGCACATTCAACAAGATGTATATGAAAGCCAATGAAATAGTTCATTTTTCTTAGTATGTATGAACACAAACATATACCACAAACATTAAAATAATAGTCTTACAACATCCAAGATACATGCATGAAACTGCATCGACTCTAATACCTTAAAATACTAAGTGAAAGTTCCAATATACACAATTACAAACATGTGAAACTAGCCCTAATAATGGAACATTAAGCCACTACTTGCTCCTCAAGAGAATGATCTTCCCCCCTATGCCAAGGTAGAGAAGCCAAGGTGAAAAGTCATTTTCTTGAGATATGATGGTTTATTTATAACAAATGAGGTGACTATACACCTCCCATGTGAATCTTGACCCCCCCATGACTCTTGAGATCTCGTATGACTTTCAATCTTCTATGTGACCTTTGAGATCCTACATGACTCTAAGACTTCCTAGTAACTTTCCACATTCCATGTGTGACCCTTGGGCTTCCACACATTTTACATTTTCTCATTTGTTGAAATACAAAATTACATTCTGCAAATTATGGCAAAATACATGGACAACATAAGGCTTTTGTGATGACACTTTGAGAAGCCATAATTTGGCGAATATGACATAAGACTTCATTAAAATGTATTAATTCCAAGCTACTCCCTTTGTTGCTATGCATTCAGTTATTTATGATAGTTCTAACTTGTACTTCATCTTCACCCTCCAAAGGGTCTCGATAAGTATTTAAACCTTCTAAGTCAACATCAGTTGTCATCTCTCTGACATAGTCAAAGATTCCTTTACTCCTGCATGATAACATCCGTGTGTCTTATGTCCACAAGTGTCCTTCTTTAAAACCTCTTCTTGTTAACATCCTTAAGCCTCATCTTGCCATGATAAGATGATAACACCTACAAAATGAATTTCATTCATAAAAATACAACAACGGTCCCTAAAATCACCTAGCCTACGTCTTTTTGGTATGCAAAATTTTGATTGTGATGGCACAATACGCAAGGATGGAGAGAGAGGCCTTCTTGCGTGCAGTGCGCAGGGTCAAGAGGAAATAAGTGAACAACTAGAAACCAGGAGTGTGCAGTGCCCAGTGGTAAGGAAGGAAAATACATGCTTGTTCACATTGCACAAGTCCTGGAGACAAAGATGGAAGGATTTCTCATTGAAAATGTGAAGTTCGTAGTGCTTGAGGAGAAGGGTCTAAGTTTTATGCATATGAGAACTACAAGGGTTGAAATATGACACTACTAGTCACTAAAAGTGCACAGTGTGTAGTGAAGACAAGACTTGGTCAAGGCATTGCATAGTGGGAAAGTTAAGGAGACAAGGGTGGCAGGATTTGAAATTGTCATTGTGCAGTGCACAGTGATTGAAGCATAGGATCAAGGGATTATGCATTTGAGCACTGCAAGGGTCTAGATATGGATCTAATATCCACTAAGAATGTTCAGTGCACAATCCAAGGTAGGGTTGGTTCAAACTTGTGTAGTTGAGCAAGTGTAAGAAACAAGGTTGAGTGATAGTGCTCTGAGGTTGCTCAATATGTAGTGAAGGAGGTTGTCCTCAAGAAGGGAAAAATTCATAGGTATAGGAGATAAGGATCTCATCACTGAGGCTTAAGAATGCACAATGCACTCTTCACTTGGCTAGAAGTTGAGTGCACTTCATTATTTATGCAATATGTGAGGACATGGAAGAACTCCAAAGTTGACTAAGTGTGAGTTAAATGAGACGAGAGTGGGAAAATATAATAGGTCTCAAACATGATCACACACACACACACACACATATACAACCATGCACATAGCAATAAGATATACAATGCCAAAAACCAACAAGCATATAGTGAAACGATAGTAAGATGACACTTATCTCCAAGTGTGACACTTAAGATACATTTTTACGACACGTGTCGACTGTAACCAAAAGGTGTTCTATGCCATGAGAATGTGTCCATCAAATATTCTAATAACAAATAGGATCACTCAACGCAAGAGAGTGTGCTAAAGATGCCTCTAGGAGGTGTGCCAAGGTGCTCTTAGGGTGTGTGGAAATAGGTGAAAGTGACACGTGCAAGAGTGAAAGCAACACATGCAAAAACAAAATAAATCAAAAGCAACAAATGCAAGAGTGAAAGCAGGAAGTAGTGACACTTACAAAATATAGAGAAAGAAAAAATGACACATGTAATAGCAAAAGAAATAAAAAGTGACACTTGCAAAAGAAAAAGTGGCAGTTGACAAACTCACCTGGAAGACGAGGCATTTAAAACCACGAGTGAGAGAATTCTCCTTGTACTACAAAGTGCACAGAGCTTAAAAGTGAAATATGAATGTGAAAATGATCTCTAGTTTTGACTCTTTATATAGGGAGAGTAGACATGAAATTAGGGTTAAGATATGTGAGTTCGCTTATTGCATGTCAGGAAACTAGGAGTCGAGATTGAAATGATTGTCACTAAGAGGTGTGACAGTACCAACTTGAGGAAGTACACACAAAGAGTGCACAATCACTATCTGCATAGGATTCCATTACAATGTCATTGAGAACTATGCAGTCATTATAAGTATGGGTTTCCCGGTGATTGTGAGAAAGGATTTCGCAGTAATTGTCACTATGAAGTGTGCTTAGCCTATCTTGAAAGTGTTCTTGTGAAGACATCAAGAGTTGGGCATTTCAAAACAAGTAATTCGACACTTAATATTCCTATATTCCTAAAGGAAGACTTAAAAATTTAAACAACATTTCTAAGCATGACATTAATGGCCTGAAACGAAGGATGGCATGATCATAAAGAGGCTCCAAATTTGAATGTAGGTGAAATTTTGAGGATGTTGTAGCAGCGACAACACTTGGAAACACATTGGAAGAACCCAAACTTCTCTATTTAGGTATAACTTTATGCAAAAGGTATAGATTTCAAGAAGTATTTTCTCATCCCATAAATCGCCCTCGCTTCCTTACTTAACTTGGTTATGTATGTAGTCTCTTCTATTCCTCTTGTTGGCTTAACACATTTCACAAGATTAGTCATAATTCAATGTTTTCAATTAGGGAGTAGGAGCATGTAAATTTTGCGAGTTTAAGATGTTCATAGTTTTAATATCATCTTTGGTGTTTCTCTGCTACCAACAAGCCTATTTAGTACCTCGGTGGAGTCACTTCAAGGAATCAAATTCATTGCTTCGCTTCCAGCGAGCATGTTCAGTTCCTTGACGAACTTGCTTTCCTCACTCCTTAGCACAGGAAGCCTTTCTCTTCTTTCAACCTTTATTTATTTTATTACTTTGTGCACATTGGCATTTTATCTTCATTTATTTCACCAAGGAAAGAATAGGGATCTTGACTTATTTAACGAGCAAGAGAGGTTGTTCCTTGTTTTCCAGAGACTCTTATGTACATACCTATGAAATTATTTTGCTCGCTTAAGTTTTCTCATTTCCATCCTCTACTTTACCAAGTTGATACATTTAAAACCGATCAATATAAATGGCCAATTCAAGGAATGAAGATCCTATTATAGATATGAGCATCGTAGACCCACTTGAGGTTTCATTTAAGATGAAACATATTTTTTGTACATGCATCGTTGATCTTAAAAGATAATTAGACCCAAACAAAGAAGAGGACTCAAGGTTAACCAAGCATTGTTACATGTCATAATGCCCTTTTAGCCTTTCACCACATTACCTTAGAGCCAAACGAAGTGGCTTTCATACAAGATATTATTAAAACAAAACATGTACAAAGAGACGAAAGAAAATTAACATGACATAAAATCAAAGAGAAAAATAGAGAAAGGTCAAACATAAAGACTTGTAAATACATGCAAGGAACAAAACTCAAAAGAGAAAGAGGGTGCAAAACAATACTGTAATGCGATGCAAAAAAAACTAAAATGCAACTAATTCTAAACCCTAATCTATCTAACTAGAAGGTCAAGATCATGTGAAATCAAATTTACAATGTAGCCATGAGAGTTTCTTCCAACTTGCAAGCAAAAAGATATGAGAAATTCACACTATGGTGAAACAATGTGTAGAAATAAAAAGATTTACCTAAATAGCCTGCACAAAATTTTGAAGGTCTTTCCTATTGGTAGAAAAGTGTGCCATACATGCTTCTTTTAACTAGTTTGCAATTGTACATTCATTGGTGTTTTCATTCTTAGCAAACATGAGGTAAGATCAAAACTTATTATTAATGACATAGCTTGCCAAGTAAGATTTTTCTAGCCAATCTACGATTCAATCATGGAATTTGAAGTAACCCATTTGAGAACCTTGAAACCCTTGAGAAAATGAACTTTCAATCATCTCAATCAAATTATAAAGAGAATCTTGTGACAGAAATTTGATCTGATCATATTCAGAAACCTTGTTAAGCATCTGAGCAATGAAATTATGAATCATAAGAATCTATGGGCTTGATGAGATCAACAAATGTAAAACAGCTAACATAAAATACATTAGTGGGGAAATGATAAATTGAAAGGTAGTTTTTAAGGCCAATATTATGATCATATGGATTAGTTAAGTCATAAGATTCTTCGTTATTCAAAAATAGAGATGGGTCGATTTGAGAAATTTTACAAATTCTTTGAATAACAGAATAATTCTCCTCACATGTTAAGTACAACAAACCATTACCTTGTATATGATTACAAACTAAACCAGCAACATAGAAATCGAAAGGATTAACAATGAATATGGGTATAGCAATTCCAAGAAACCATTCAGGATACAAAGAGTAATGAGAAAAGACTAACAACAAATTAATGTGTGTTGAATCACATTTATTATTTATATCAACTTGGGAAATCAATCTATAAATATGAGGATTTTTATTCCCCAAACAACCCAAACATTCACTAACACTCAAGAGGATAGATTGTGCCAGAACAAAAATGATTAGCTTTGTAACATTCATAAGAAAGACTAGCAGTTGATTGTTCATAGGAGAAATTAATAAATATGAATACTTAGGAAAATGATAATATTTATCTTGAGAATCAGAATGATAGGCTTCATATCTCTATGCATCCATGAAATACATACATTCCAACCCTAGATTTAATACAAGGGATTTGCATGAAGAAGAATTAACCAAACAAGAATCTTCTATCTGATTAGAGAATTTATCTTGATGATTAAGATTATTAACTTGAAATTGTTGGAAATCCTTCAAGAGTGAGATTACATCTAGTGTAACAATACTGAGAAAATAATTATGTGAGAGAATTATAATTTGACCTAGTTCATAGATCCCATCAGGATTGTGAGAACCTGGTATAACCATCAACTGAAGTTGAAGTGCCTCGACTTCCTGATAAGTCCCTGAACTTTCAAACATTGGATGATTAAATTTTGAAAGCATGGTTGATCTGAACTTAAATAGGAATTGAAAAACTTACAAATATAATCATAAACACAGAGATGCAGCAGAAAAACACTTCATTTCATTAATAGAAAGATACTGAACTTTGCTTACAAACATAATGGAAATAAGATAGCTAGGGCAATGGTAGCTTATCTCTTAGAAAAGATGTGGCGGCTACATGCCTCTGAACTGAGATACAATGAGGATCAAGGGCCTTTTTATTATTGAAAAATAAGGGAAAACCATAAACAACCAAAACCCTAACTCGAGGAGATGTAACACCGAGAGTTTATGGGACCCGTTGGGGTTAGTTGGGTAGCCAACTTCCTAGGGTTGTAACTAGGTCATATTATCTTCATTTGATGCATATGATGCCTTGTTGGAAAGATTTCTATGAGGAATACAACTATTAATGCCATTGTTACAATAATAGCTAAATGAATTTTCCCAAAAAAACGTCGTTTAGGGCCTCAAAACGACTCCAAAAGTTCAGGACCCGAAAAAATACCAAAAATAGTAAATTATGCTACAATTAAGGAAAAAAATGAAACTGACTAGGGGGCTTAGGTGGAACAGGCGGGTGGACACCAATATCCACCTGGATTTGTTGGCCTGCTTTGACAAATCGATATATTTGTATCCTTTGTTGCTGAGTGTTCTTGATCTGTGTGTCCATGATCTGATCAGTTGTGGCATGTTCCATGCAATCCAGGTTGAGCTCTATTAGTGTGAGTTGTTCTGTAATGTCAGATGTGTCCCAAAATGGTGGGAAGTATGGCTGGAGGCGATCTACATTGAACACTAGGTGCAGACCAAGGAACGATGGGATGCTAAGCTTGAAGGCATTGTCATTGACGGCCTTGGTGATTGTATATGGCCCATATTAGAGCGGGCAAAGCTTGTGGTGGGGTCTAGCATGGCACTCTTTCTGCAAATGAAGCCAAACCTTTTTTCCCACCTGGAACTTGTGCCACACTCGATGCTAATCATGGCGCTACTTGTACTTAGCATTAGATCTATCCAATATATCATGGACCTATTGGTGGATGTGTTGAATGCACTCAATGAAGTTGTTAACCCTTTTAGCTTTGGACTGCACGTGAGTCAAATCTACCTGAGTGGCTACAAATGGTATGGCCACATCAATGAGGCATAATGGTTGAAATCCCAACCCTACCTGAAAGGGTTTGTGGCCTGTTGAGCAGTGGAGAGATCTGTTGTAGCTTTGTTGGACATAGGGGAGACTTTCATCCCATGTGCATTGATGCTTCGAGTTGTGCATGCTCAGAATGTGTACGATCATCCTGTTGGTAGCCTTTGTTTGGCCATCAATTTGGGGATGGAAAGTCGTGGACTTAGTGAGTTTTGTATCCAGGATCGAAGAGAAACATGACCAAAATGCACTCATGAATCTGCTATCCTGATCTGAGACAATGGACTATGGGATCCCAAAGTGTACCCACACTCGCTCAAAGAAGAACTTAGCAGTGGCCTTTGTTGTGATACTCTTCTTGCAGGAAGCCATGATGGCCATCTTAGAGAACCTGTCGATGACCACGAAAACGCAATTGTTGTCGTGCTTAGTAGAAGGAAGGTCTGACATATAATCCATGGAGACAGATTCCCAAGGCCAACTAAGAGTAGGTAGAGGAGTATACAGGCCTTCATTCTTAATGGTTGGTTTGGCAATGGTGCAGTCAGTATAGGATCTAATATACTTCCCAACATCCTGACGAAGTTTTGGCCAATAAAAATATTGTGTAGACAGTCGCGGTACTTGAGCACCAAATGTTGCTTAGTATCCTTGATACCCAGCTTCGTGCGAAGGGTATGGAAAGTATTTGTGAACTCCGGCACATCTTGGTCCCTTCCCTATCATAGCGTGGTCCACTTTGTGTATTTATCTTCATAGCTCCCAATAGGGTAATATTGTTCCTTGATGGCGTCTCAGAAAGGATTCCAAGTGGATGCATCTAAAATCAGTGAGGGTTTGCCCTCATCCTTTTGTTCACAGTAGGTTTCCAATGAGTCCTTGACATGTGGGGTGGATTTAATAAGTGAAAACGTAATATTTTCCTGATTGGAAAAGTCATGAACTGAAAAATATCCTTCCAATAGATTTCACCATTTATCTACAGCGTCTACATCTATCAGGCCTTCGAATATGCGGATATTGAATTTAACTTGTACCTTAAAAGGAGTGGAACCTCCAGAGTGGCTACTAGATGAAGATGCATCGCCTGTGGGTAGTCATCCAAGGATCTAGGAAAATTTATCCATCATCATGTCCCTCTTTCACTTGAGGGCTTCCTCGAGCAACATTTTGAAAGGATCTTCTGCCCCCTCATCTTTCTTTTCTTTCGTTATGGGAGTTCGTTGGGTTTTGCAAGGCTGATCCTGCAATGGTTCATCTAGATCGAGCCTTAACTCCTTATACCCTAACCTTGTTGCAGACGTGCAAATAAAAACAGAGAAAGAGCATATCACTCTCATACCACTAATCCGAACTTAAACATGAATGCAAAAACTTATAGATATAATCATAAACATAGAGATGCAGCAGAAAAACACTTCATTTCGTTAATATGAAAACATTGAACTATGCTCACAAACAAAATGGAAATAAGATAGCTTCAGCAATGGTAGCTTATCTTTGAGAAGTGATGTGGCAGCTACATGCCTTTGAACTAAGTTAAAATAAGGCTCATTGAACAATAAGGGAACACCTTAAACAACCAAAACCCTAACCTGAGGAGATGTAACACCAAGATTTTATGGATCCCGTTGGGGTTAGTTAGGAAACCAACTTCTTGAGGTCGTAACTTGGTCATATTATTTATGTTTGATGCGTATGATACCTCATTGGAAATATCTCTCTGAGGATAATCATAAACACATAGATGCATTAGAAAAACACTTCATTTCATTAATATAAAAAAATTGAACTATGCTTACAAACAAAATGGAAATAAGATAGCTCGGGTAATGGTATCTTATCTCTGAGAAGAGATGTGGTTGCTACATGCCTCTAAACTGAGTTACAATGAGGCTCATTGAAAAATAAGGGAACACCCTAAACAACCAAAACTCTAACCCGAGGAGACGTAACACCAAGAGTTTATGGGCCCTGTTGGGGTTAGTTGGGCAACCAACTTCCCAAGGTCATAACTTGATCATATTATCTCTGTTTGACGCGTATGATACCTCATTGGAAATATATCTTCGAGGAATACAACTTATGATGTGATTTCCATGCGGGTATTAACCTCGTATAGAAATTACTTGCATACGAATTCTAAGAACATAAAATAAACAATGCGAGAGCATAACACATAAAACACATATACATAGAGATTTTCCCCTGGATCCTAAAACCAAGAATACCGGATTGATTTTTCATTATGTTCCTTTCGATATTACAATAATATTTATACATGCCAAAGCATCCAATACCATGGACCGAAAAACTATCACGCCCAAAACCATGTGCTAAAACCATGCACAAAACCATAGGTAGGTCCACCACACCTAATATGGGGTCCCAAAAAAATTTCCCCGGGGCACTGACCCAAACCCCGTAGAGGGGGACTACCCGCCCCCCTCAAACCCCCTCTGACCCCCCCGCTACGCAATCGGCACAGCGAAGGGGGGGCTCCGCCCCCCTCTAACCCCTTGGTTAATGATGGGAGCTAGTCGTGGAAAGAATATAACACAACCCAACATACTCCCACTTTTTGTTTTCTTTCCACATGAGGCCACATGAGGGCTTAGTCATTTATCCAACCCTGCAATGCCCATTGTTTCTCTAGACCAAGAGAAATTCTCAAAGCTCACAAGTTTTGTCAATGCATTTGCAATATTCTTCAAAGTGTCCACCTTTACCAACAACACCAAACACGAAAAGAAATCACTTCATTGTGATTGATAAAAATGACTGAGTAGCAATGGACAATAATATTGAGTAATGCATTTAACTAAATATGACATACACGTAGATACAAGGCAATTGTTAGAGCGAAGTTTTGAAAAACAAGATAAAGGGACTAGCTATCAAATACACTACGTAAAAATCTAGTTAATGTGAGCACATTATATATGTGCATCTCACCCTTCAAAGAAAATATCATAGCATGGTTGAAATTTCATAATGTTATGGTTGGAAACATACTTAAGTTAGGAATGAGTGCTATATAGATTTGAAAAACCCTTAGGGGTAAAACTAGGATCGTGGCACGAGAAATGCAGCCCTTATTAAAATAAAAATAAAAAATACACTTATACCAAGATACAAGTCAACATATTCTACCCTAACAAATTATAATTTTATAATGATCTTGCCACACAGTCATATAACGTGACACGTTGCCACACAACCATATAACGTGACACATTCTCTTTGCATGCACCGCCCACTTAACTAATATCTGACAATGAAAGGGGGGACCTTGAATTGGTCTCAGCATTCCTTTGTTCAAAGTTTTTTAATTACAACTTTGCAGTCATACGTTTGACAGAAAATGGGATTTCAATGGAGTGGATCAGTTGGTGGAATTCAGATAAGATCATTTCTTTCTCTCCTTGTAATATGCTAGTAGTTTCTATTATGATGCATGTTTCAAGCCTTCAGAGATTGAATGATGCCTCCTTTGATCTTAACCCACCCTCCCACCACGACCATTTAGTCTTGCACTCTATTCTCTACCGACACTTCACTTATCTATCCCCTTAGATTTTTTATTTTGCCATCGAATTACTATCCTGACTGGGTACCACTATTGCTATTGTTTTGGCCGAGCTTGCCTTAATTGATGCATTAGAACCAACAAAAACATTCTAGGTAGACTGCTTGAAAGCCATCATCTACACCACAAAGCAGGGGTAGATAAATAACCACCACCCACTATTCACCTTATTAGGATGGAGAAGGAGGAACAAAGGTATATGCAATAGTTGTGGAAGTTGATATGTGAGGTATCTGTGATTCAACTTGTCTAACATATAAGGTATAATAAAATTTGTAAATACAGTGATATAGTAAGTACAAATTTGTTATAAGAGTTGGCCTGGTAGGGAATGGAAACCACATCCTTTTTTTACTTGTTAGTCAGGTAGATCTCCAAAAAATTAATGGTCGAATGTTTGCATTCACACTCAAACTAAAACTGGGACTGGATCTACTTGAGTTGTACCTGTAACTAGTTATGCAAATACTATTGAAATAGGCTCTTTTGGTGGTGTCACCAAGCACTTTACATCTATCTATGCCCTTAGATTTGTTTGATTTTAGCCATCGAATTACTAGTAGGTGAACAAGGAGAAACACAATCCATGTTCGGATTGAGGCTTCTGTGATCCATAACAATTATCAGAAGAAATTTCGGCGTAAATCACATTCAAAAAATCATTGCCGATGCGTTTCGAACCAACCAGTGTGGTTCATCATCAGGACGAGTTGAAGAAAACAGATCCAGCTTTGCAAAGCTAGATCTGATTTCAACTTCGAGACCTGCAAGTGTGCCCGTTCAAAATGATGAACTTTAGATGTAATGGCTCTACCGTGCAAGGAATCAATGGTTGAATTGAGGCTTTTGTGATCCATAACAATTATCAGAAGAAATTTCGGTGTAAATCACATTCAGAAAATCATTGTCGACGCGTTTCGAACCAGCCAGTGTGGTTCATCGTCAGGACGAGTTGAAGAAAACAGATCCAGCTTTGCAAAGCTAGATCTGATTTCAACTTCGAGACCTGCAAGCATGCCCATTCAAAATGATGAACTTTAGATGTAATGGCTCTATCGTGCAGGGAATCAATGGTTGAATTGAGGCTTCTGTGATCCATAAAAATTATCGAAAGAAATTTCGGCGTAAATCACATTCAGAAAATCATTGCCAACGCATTTTGAACCAACCAGTGTGGTTCATTGTCAGGACGAGTTGAAGAAAATAGATCCAGCTTTGCAAAGCTAGATCTGATTCATTTGAGCCAGCAAGTTACATCTAACAAAGAAATAGAGGTATGAGTAGAAGCAAGAGAAACAGAGGGAAATGCAGTAACAATCCATGTTCGGATTGAGGCTTCTGTGATCCATAACAATTATCAGAAGAAATTTCGGCGTAAATCACATTCAAAAAATCATTGCCGATGCGTTTCGAACCAACCAGTGTGGTTCATCATCAGGACGAGTTGAAGAAAACAGATCCAGCTTTGCAAAGCTAGATCTGATTTCAACTTCGAGACCTGCAAGTGTGCCCGTTCAAAATGATGAACTTTAGATGTAATGGCTCTACCGTGCAGGGAATCAATGGTTGAATTGAGGCTTCTGTGATCCATAACAATTATCAGAAGAAATTTCGGTGTAAATCACATTCAGAAAATCATTGCCGACGCGTTTCGAACCAGCCAGTGTGGTTCATCGTCAGGACGAGTTGAAGAAAATAGATCCAGCTTTGCAAAGCTAGATCTGATTTCAACTTCGAGACCTGCAAGCATGCCCGTTCAAAATGATGAACTTTAGATGTAATGGCTCTATCGTGCAGGGAATCAATGGTTGAATTGAGGCTTCTGTGATCCATAAAAATTATCGGAAGAAATTTCGGCGTAAATCACATTCAGAAAATCATTGCCAACGCATTTTGAACCAACCAGTGTGGTTCATCGTCAGGACGAGTTGAAGAAAATAGATCCAGCTTTGCAAAGCTAGATCTGATTTCAACTTCGAGACCTGCAAGTGTGCCCGTTCAAAATGATGAACTTAAGATGTAATGGCTCTACCGTGAAGGGAATAAATGGTTGAATTGAGGCTTCTGTGATCCATAACAATTATCAGAAGAAATTTCGGCGTAAATCACATTCAGAAAATCATTGCCGACGCGTTTCAAACCAACCAGTGTGGTTCATCATCAGGACGAGTTGAAGAAAATAGATCCAGCTTTGCAAAGCTAGATCTGATTTCAACTTCGAGACCTGCAAGCGTGCCCGTTCAAAATGATGAACTTTAGATGTAATGGCTCTACCATACAGGGAATCAATGGTTGAATTGAGGCTTCTGTGATCCATAACAATTATCAGAAGAAATTTCAGCGTAAATCACATTCAGAAAATCATTGCCGACGCGTTTCGAACCAACCAGTGTGGTTCATCGTCAGGACGAGTTGAAGAAAACACAATATCAAGTTCATGAGCGAGATCAAGAATAAGATCCAAAGCCAACAATTGTGAAAATTACTTTTAACTTATTTTCAACTTAATTTCCCTATGATAAAATAGTGCTTTAAAGAAATATACTAAGGATTTTCCTTAGAAAAATATCGAGAATAGAACCTTGGGAAACTAAATAATAGATCGATCTTGCATGAATACATGCATTTTTAATTACCTTTCAGCTTGCTTGCATGCATAGATGCATGCTTGACTACTTTTATTTCTTCTTGTTCGTCTTCTTTTTATCTTCTTGCTTTTTCACTTATATATCAGTTACATGGAATTGTCTTCTTTATATTTCACTTGCAGGTTAATGGGCTATATTAGTTACAGGTTTGGGGAATCATGTTATGCAGGGTTATAGGTTCAAGGGCAATTTCAATTACAGGTTTAGGGAATCATGCTATGCAAGGTTACAGGTTCAAGGGATATTTCAGTTATAAGTTGAGGGAAAATCAAGTTATGCAGAGTTTGATATAATGGTTATGTAGGGTTTGATATACTTATCAGTAGGAGAAGTGATGTGGCGACAATGGTTGTTGAAGAGGTGACAAGAGGTTGCATGTAGATAGCCTTGTGGAAATGTCATTGGAAGGACATTGGTTGCCCAAAAAACTTTGGATATGAAGAAAAAATTTGATAGAAAATGCAGTGCAGGAGACAAAACTTTGGATATAAAGAAAAAGTTTGGATATAAAATGCAGTGGATCAGAAGAAACTTTGGATATAAAATAGATTTCCCAACTTTCATGCATCGGGACATGTCAAGTTCCCAATAAGAGGTCAAAGTTTTTGTGCCCAAAAACTTTGGTTAAAATTTCAATGAATGGATATTGTCAACATAAAATTTTTATAACTGTGGTTAAATTATGATAAGGACGAAAAAGATTTGGTCAAAAATCATTTAATGCTCAGTCAACGACTCAGTGATCATTATAGTCCTGCAAGGCAGGGAGTAACAATAAAGACCAAGTACTATAATATGTGAACATTTTTTTTATGAACAAGACAATTTCTTTATAAAATTAATTTGCAACCTAAAAATATATATATAATTTATATGTTTAAAAAAAACAAATTAATTAAATTTTCTAAAAATCATAAAATATTTTTATATAATTTTTGTTCTTATCAAAATTTTCAATGAAATAGGTAAAAATCAGTGTTTTGAGAATGGAGATTTCCATAACTATTCATATTGTTTGATTCTTTCAGATATAGACTTTGTAGGAGTTTTTCTTGTCCTACTTTTCGGTTGGACACCCACCCAACATTTATTAACTTTCTGGTCCCTGATGATGGGTGGAGTGTCCGCCCAAAATGTTGGATAACAAAAAGTCCAGGTGGAGTGTCCGCCCAAAATGTCAGATAGGGAAAACCCCTAGTTGATCGACCGCTCGAAATGTCAGATAGGGAAAACTCCTACACAGTTTATATGGAAAAGATAAACTCCTACGCAGTTTATATCGAAAAGATTCAGACAAAAAGTCTGGATTACAAGGCCAAAACCTTCGCATATTCCAATTTTCCTTGTAGGTTTGAGATTAAGCACTATACAATTTTTAATTTTATAAACTTATACAAAAATAAATAACATAGATATATTTTACTTATTATTAAAAATAAAATTAAATTATTAAACAAAAATATGATTAGAAAAACTAAGAAATTTAATCAGTTAATGGATAATGTTTTTCAATGTTTTTGTGTTTTTTGTGTTGATAGGTATTTTACAGTAAGATTTAGTATGGGGAGATGTTATAGTGACTTTTTAGTGTAAGTATTAAATAAATAAAATAGATTGAATAAAATTGGTTATATTGTAATTTTTTTCCAATCTGGTTGAAATAATATATCAAGCATAACCCAAAGAGTATCGAGAACTCATGACCTCACAATAAACAAGGTACTTAACAACTAAGCCTTAACCAATTGACCTATCCGTGAGGTTATCATACTTTTTATAACCTAAATCTAAAAAAATCTAAATTTTATGTTTTCACTACCACTACCACTACCACTACCACTACCACTCACTGCCATAGTTATCACCTCATTCATGGTTCTTAAACATGAAGGTATGCTCATTTAATCTGGATGATTTAAATGAACTCAAATATTTGTAGCCCTCGCACTGTTTGAATCTATACGACTATGCCCAATAGTTTCCATAGATATTTCAAAGGTTACATGTATGGCATCTTTTTCGACAAAACAAGAACTATCTACACCAAAACAAACCTAGCTATCCACCCAGAATTATCGAGTTGAAGCTCACGTTTGTTTAGGTTCATCCTCTAGCAAGAACATGAGCGCGTTGCTTCCTATACAACAAATATGACCTCTCACCATTATACTCTCCACTCGGCAAACATTCATTGAATTAATTATTTTGTCGTAGTTGTGCCTCGCAAGTTTTGAATCTTTATTGCATGCAACATTAACATCAATTGTCCGCTTACAACTGGAAAGTTTTTGAATCTTTATTGCATGCAACATTAACATCAATTGTCCGCTTACAACTACCAAAATTCAAGGGATCCCTTTTAACCTCATCAACTTATGATCTATCTTAACTCTTCTTGCTCAAACAAATACCGTCAACATCCAGTGCTTCTATCATAGCCTTGGATGGATAGGTTGCGATGGAATATTCAAAATTGACAAATATTTCAGTGAATTATAAATAGAAATAGGATAAGATTATACGTTGGATTTACATTTCAAAACCACAAAAATAAATACTATTTAATATTGACATTATGATTTCAACAATATAAACATGAAACATTCAATAACTTAAAATTTCCAACTATTTTTCAGTAAAGCAAGGATGACATGCTTCAACAAATCTAGAACCATGTTCCAAATCCAGATTTGGAACTACTTGCACCTATTAATAGTAAAAGGGTCTGGTTGGTTGGATAGACAGATAAAGAGGGGAACCATTGTAAGCAAATCAAATTTCTAAAGAGGGTATGGTTGGTTAGATAGATAAAGGGGGAACATTGTAAGCAAATCAAATTACTATCCATCGAAGATCAGGTGAGGCCAAGTATCTTAAGAATGAAAAATGTTGGAGTGGGAGAGGGAAAGCCGCATAATGACATGAAGTCAATGGCAAAGAATTTACCCTTCCAACAAAGTTAACAAACTTGAAACAACACATGTTTGGCTTGACAATAATAAACATGACAGATCCCCTATGGCTTTTTTGGGCCAAAATAAACCAATAATAGGTTTTGTGCTTGTTTCATTTTTACCTTTTCATAAATTTTGTAAATTAATTTAACATTTTTCTAAATATGCCATACAATTCTATTGATTGATGGGT
Organism: Pinus taeda; assembly: GCA_000404065.3. NCBI lineage: Eukaryota > Viridiplantae > Streptophyta > Pinopsida > Pinales > Pinaceae > Pinus > Pinus taeda. The sequence goes on from APFE030647105.1 coordinate 148,323, forward strand.
ATGTAACTAGAAAATTCAAAATTATCTTATTCCTTCTTCCTCCCGCCTCCCAAAAATTGAAACCTAGTATATGATTTTGTAATTTGATGGTATATAACTAATTTGGAAGTTTACACTTATGATTTTAGTGACACTCTATGTGCTATCCTTTTATAAATCAGCTGGCAATTTGTGTTGCACTATTTTCCCCTCAACTTCCATATCTATTTATGTGAGTAGCTCTAAATTTGGGAAGCTCTGATATTCATCTGCAAAGATGGTGGTGGTTTGTCTTAACTGAGGTTGATTGTTTTTTGTATGTGTAGGCATGATAGGTGCTTCTATTTTTCAAAACATTTGGTTAAGGTTAAATGAATAGATATAACTTATCACTTGGTATTAAAAATTTAGAACTCTACAGTGGAACAAAATCCAAATCAATAGTGCGTTACAATGCAATTATTACAGAAATCTATAAGAGAAAAGTACATAAGCAAGGCATTGTACATAACTTAGTGTTGTCTCTCCCATTACTATTATTACCGAAATCTATAAGATATAAGACTTACATAACCAAGGGATTGTACATAGAATAGTTTTGTCTCTCCCATTACTCTTGGACTTGTAATGGGATTTGGATATCTATTGTGAGGTAATCTGCATTGTTGGTTAAAGTTGTAAGTAGTCGTTTTCAAGCTAAAGTATATCATATTTTCCCTTTGATATGATCTCCATGAAGTATGTTGGATACACATTCAACTTATTAAAATAATAAGATCAATGTACTTTAATAATATTAGTGTTTTGGACTACTCAATCTTAAATTTATTTATTCACTAGATACATAGGGTAATACCTCATCTTTTGATGCTTTTCATATCCAACCCACCATGATACTGTTAGAATTTCTAAGTTTGTACTATCTGATTTATTTCTTCCTACTTATACATTTACTTAACAATTTATTTACCATGTAAATACTAAAAATAAATACAAATAAAATATCAAAACATACAGATCATCAACTGAAGGAAAAAAAGCACGCAAGTGACACTGTTTTTATGGACTAATGTTCCCAGAAAAACCCAATGCGAGAAAATCGATGCAGCTATTTAGAGGGTTTTATTATTATGCAGTTTTCAGAATACAACCTGGGTGCCATAAGTGACTCACCCAACAGAGAATACCCTCAGCAGTAGTACCTCACAGTCGGAAATAGATATTCCTCTATATCACCTGATGAACGATCCCACAGCAACAATGCAGCTACTGCTGCTCTGCATCACTCTGATAGGGACTGTGTCACCCTATCTGACTTCTCCAGCTCTAGTCTATCCCATGAAATTCTCCTAGCGTTGCCTCCAATCTCTAGCCCAACCTCTCTAGCCCAGTGGTGGGCTCCAGTATTGCAACAATAATGTTGCAACTCCTGGGACTCCCTTCTTTATGTTTATCAACCCGGTAGTTCATAACAAACTTGGAAGCGACGGTGCTATATGCACAAGTACTAGCTCTTGCCGCGGCTGTCACTTGATCATCTAGCACAAGTCGGCTAGGAGCTTAAGCCAACTTCTATGAGCTCTTAGAAAAAGATTTTGACTGAGGGATGAAAGCTAACTCAAAGGAGACTAACCTACTTGCAGAAAGAAACTAAAAAGCTGAAAGGAAATGCAAACCCTAGCAAACCCTAGTTTTACCAACTAGCCCTACTGATGCAAGAAAAAGGATGAAAGCTATTGAAAAAGATGCCATTGATTCTTTGGAAGGTTAGGTGCATGTGTCTGAGCTACTCCTGAAGTGAAATTTGAAAAGAAACATCTTTTTGTATTTTTGAGTAAGTTGGAAGAATTATTATGCATGTGCTTTAACTGTTTTTGACTGTGCAGAGGTGGATTGGAGAAAGGAAATGGAGTAGGTGATTTCAGGAGGTTGGGAAGGTGAAAAGAGGGCCTAAGGGGTCCCTAGCACCCTTCCAGAGAGTTTCAAAGTGATCGGATCTCAAGAAACCACTTTCGTGAGCTTTTATAGGAAGTCCACAGGGGTTCTACAGGATGTACTATAGCTTCTACAGGATGTTTCGACAGGATGTTCCGAAAGGGAATTTTGAAGGGTTGATGGTGGCAGAAAGGTGAAGAAGTGGGTATGGAGGTGAGATAATTGTGTGAGGAGTTCTAGGACTTGGTGATTGAGGATGAAGAGTGGTTAAGGCGATTGGGTTGGTTCAAAGATAGGAGAAGCAATGTTGCGCAAGAATGTAAGAACTAGGGAAAAGTGTGAAAACATGGAAAATGAGAGGCAAGAATCTGAGTTAGAGGAAAAAGCAGGTTGCATTGATGGGGTAAGGGTAGGGGAGGAGGTATCACAGGTGCTTTTCATGTTATTTTCCAAAACTAACCAACAAAGGCTAAGAAAACCAAAGATCTAGCTATTTTGACCTAATTTGACCTAGCAACCATAAGCATGATGAACATAAGTTTATTGGCAGCAAATCATGTAAAAAACTATGGAAACCAAGAAAGAATGGATCTAAGCATGTAATCACAACTGGTACCAACTTTTGCAACTAAGAATCTAACACTAGAAATTGCATGAAGAAGCAAGAACAATGTTTTTATGGCAGCAAGGACACCTTGGTCTCAGCTCATGGTCCCAAGGAGGGAGAGGTGAGATCAGGGGTTGCTTGACAGCCCTTTTTGAATATATTTTCTATTACCAACCTATTAAATCGACCTGAACCATGAACAACTATTTCTAGCTTAAAAAATGGACTAAGTAACCAAACACGATTGTGACCTACTAGCATAAATTAATTAAAGGCAGAAAAAAACATATAACAGTACACAGAGGAGGTCCTGGCACTTGGGTTGGGCCCAACCCCAAGAGCTACAGGCTCCTAAGAAGAAGCTCAGAACTGAAGCAAAATGAAACTGATCTCCATTATTCAGAAAATAACCATGTCACAAAAATATTTACAGCAAAAGCTCTACAAATGAGCAAAAACAGAGTAGCACTAGAGTGCAAAATACAAATGTTCCAAAAGTAACCTACGAAGGCTGGAAGCCTTCCTTCTTATACACTACAAGGGCCTCCAACAACCCTCCTTAACTCAAGGGGCTCGACTGCTCAAACTGCCAGTGATCAGTCACTTTACACAAAATAGCTCGGCTGCCCTTGAGAATCATTTTTGGTGGCCTACTGAACTCTGAGCTGATGGTGGAGAATTCGAGGAAGGGGCCATTTAGTGCAAGAGATACCCTTCCTACAAATCCTCACCCTTGTTCCCTCGTGCTTGGTTGTCATCTGGCTCATAAATGCTTGGCCTTCGTCCAAAATTTGTCTAAAAATCTGCAATAACCACGTGTTAGCCTTCTTGGTCAAGTGACTATTCTCATTCATTCAATTAACATAAATATACTCAAAAGCATGCATAAACTATGAAAAATGGTGGATTGATGAAGAACAATTAGGCAAAATGAGCCCAATAAGTTACCCAATTTTGGGGCTCATCATCACCCCCCTGCTAAATGGGTTTTTCATCCTTTGAGCAACTAATCCAGCTCATCATCCTTGATTACTTTGACTACCTCTCTCACATCCCAGGCTTCCGAGGTGATTTCTTCTTCCTTGTCATGAAATCTTGCTTTTCTTTCTACTTACTCCCACTGCCTGTGTTCCTCTTCTTCTTTAACTCCTTCCAGCAGTCCTAAGAGCAAGGGAGGACTGTACTTTAGGCCAATCAAGTTGGCCTGCAAATTTTGCATTGACTATTTAGAGAGCGGTACTCTTGCCAAGGCCTCCCTCATCCTTGTTGGGGTGTGGTATTATCTTATTTTCATACTGTGGGACAATGTGTTCCACCTCCTTGTGCAAGCATGAATGCAGTTATCCCCCAACAGTCTTTCCATGTCCTCGAAATGAGCAATGGCTTGAGCTTGTCGTTCAATGTAGTCTGGTAGAACCTGAGGGTTATTGGCCAGGTGCTGGTGGGCATATATTAAGGTCGAGGGATCCCCCGACTCTGCTCTAATCATGAGTGGCTCACTTAGCTCCTTGTCCATGAGATTTTGAATCTCCACTGCCCTTTTCCCTCATGGTTTAACCAAGAGGCCATGGCCATAAGTTGCACATCTCCCACTGTAGCGTTGGGGTCCCATAGGTTCATGTTAGGAAGGGCCAAGTTGTGTAAATAGAACTCTGATAATTTGGCCTTATCCTCTGCTGAGCTACTGTCACACAAAGCCATGAATTGATGGTAATTTTGAAATGGAATGGTGCCCCTTTGGGCCAAGGTGTTAATCTGGAACTGCAACCATTGATCTTTAAGGTATAAGGCATATGACTTGGCTAGTTGCTGACATTGCAAAGCTTCTATTGCCCAGCTGGCCATGCAGGCCAATTGGGCTTCCTTTTCTTGTACCTGGTGTTTTAGAGACTGTATTTCCCCTGCTGCTTGCAATTATTTCTCCTGTAGCTGTTTTGTTAATGCCTCAACCTTAGACTGCAGCTCATCCTCTCTCTACTATTCATCAGGGGTTTCTTTGTCTTCTGGGGGCCTTTCCTGTTGCTGTTGTTCTCCCAAGATGGGGGGCTTATCTTCCCTGTGACTTCCCTGGAGCTATAGCTGCTGTTTCAGTAGCTCATTCTCTTCCTGTAGTTTGGCCCTTTGACTACTCTCCACATGCCTTACTATAGCCAATTCCTTTCTTGATTCCTTGAGTTGTTCTTCCAGGTGGCCTATGTCTGCCACTCCCTTGGATTTAGCAATCTTCATCCAAGTGTGATTCCTAATCCTTTCTTCTTCAGTGCAAAGAAAAGTGGCACCACAAATTTCTAGGGAATTATCTTCCCGACCTCTAACAGGTTATAGTATGAGCCCAAGCTAGGTTGAGGGCTAGGTTCCAATATTTTTTCTTCTACCTATGAGTGTTTGGCCACCTTTTCCTCCAGTTTCTCGGTCTCCCTTAGCTTAGCCAGAGTTTCCTGTAGAGATTCCTCAACTTTCTGTAGAGTTGTCTTTGAGTCCACCAGCCTAATTTTCTCTCTCCAGGTGGAAGTTTTTGGGCTTCCTCATTCGTAGGTGATGGATATCTTTGTAGGGGACTCTTCTTTTAGCTTGGGTGTTGTGTGCTCAATGACAATTTGCACCTTTTATTGAGGCTGGGGTCTGCCTGCTTTAATCCGTGTGCTCCTCCTTGCTTTAAAGTACATGGAAGGTTGCGTTTTTCTCTTCCCTTTTTGTTTTGGAGGTGTGCTTAGAGTAGCAAGCATAGCTGCTGCCTCTCTTGCCAATGTCTTGGGTGATTTCTCCTCTTGCTGTTCTTTTCTCTGCTTCCTGAAGCCCTTGTGTCAACTGTTTCTGGCTATGTTGTTGTTATTTCAGGATGTGTCTTTCCCTGTTGTTTGGACGTGCCTACTTTGGCTGTGATAGCTTTTATTTGGGGTTTTTCAGCCCTCTCTGCTCTAACCTACACTCTATTTTCCCGTGGTGTTTGTGCTGTTGTTTGCGCCTCTATTTTAGGCTCAGCAATCTGGCCCATTTCTCCTTTCCCTTTCTGTCCTTGCTGTGCTTGAATGTTCTGCATTCCTTCATCATTGTTTTTCTCACCTTCTTCCATGTGTTCTCCTTCCTCACTGCTGGATGGGGTGATATTTTCAACCAGAATTTTAATGTTTTCACCCCTAGACATGTTTCGAAAGACTTCCCAAGATATGGGGACAGTGTAGGTGTGCAGGGCATCTTCCACTAAGAGTCTGATGAGCCCATGATGGGCCAACTGGTCTGGAATCCCTTCATTCATTTTTGTACCACATTCAGTTAGTGACTGAAGAAGAAAATAAGGAATGCTCAGTTTCATTGCTGGAGGTAAATCAATTCCATGTCTTAATTCACACAGCAACCTGAAATGATAACCATAGAGGATGTTGAATCTTCCTTCACAAGTAATGTACTTCATGATTTGGAAACTGAACTCACTCCAGAGAGTAGGTAAGCTAGCTCTCCTCACCCCGTTTTTGTCTTCTACAGGATGTTCCTTAGGCAGAAAGAATGCTTTCTTAGAAGCTTGGCCCAATGCTCTCTCTTCTTTGCTCCAAGGGAGCCCTAATGGTAGACTAATAACTCAACTAATGAGCTCAGGTGTGAGTTCCAGGGACAGATCCCTGAAACTAACTATGGCGTGTGTCTTTGATTGAGGTCTTATGGACATTAAAAATTCTTCAGCTATCTCCTCGTCGTGACCCTAGATTTTGTCGAAGAATGGCATCCAATTGGCTCATGTGAAAAGGTTCACCACCTCAGGATGCTCGTGCAATTTGCTAGAGTCCGAGGGTTCTTTTCTTATGAATCCCCCTAGCATGGTGAGAGTGCTCCTTTTTTTTTGATGCTTTGGTCAGAAAAGGGAATGTTGTTTATAGTTTCCCCCTGGACTCAAGGAATAATTCCTCGGCTGTTCAATATCAATTAGCAACAGTTCCCTGGTTTCAAGACTTTTGTGACTCAGCTATCTGTTTATGGAAGGGAGAATTTTGTTTCTACAGACAGAGGACAGAGACCAAGTTTTCTTCTCAGCACACATTCAGAAATGTAAATTTAAAATATTCATCCACGGGCTGGCCCTCACAGCTGCATATCTTTCCTACAGGAGAATTTTCCAAAAACAGGAAACGTGGAGGAGAATTTTGGTGCAGAAACAACTGGGAAACCCAGTGAAATACACAGGTACGCTCTTCTTCCAATTCACAGGAAGATTTTTCTGAGTCCCCAATCTGATACCGTTCAATTCACCACCTTTTCAAAACATACCATGCATAGAGGAGTTTTTCAAGCCTACCTCGTTTGGAGCTCCTAATTCGATGAAGAAAAATCCCAAGCTTCTTTGCTCCAGAAAACTATGCAGTATTTCTTGTAGGACTCTTCCTGTAGAAGACCCCCCTCGGTTCTTGTAGAATGTCACTGTGCCTCTAAGCGGGCCCGATAGGCGGGAGATTTTTGAAAACAGGTAGAAGATCTAGCGGAGGATGGCTTGTTAATAGCTTTTGGGAAGCAGAAGACACGTACTCCAGTCAAGGATGTTGCAAGTTCAAAATGACAGAAGGTGGTGTGAGTTTCAGTGGAGCATCTTTTAATTTCAGCGTGATGCATGGTGAGAGAATGAGGTGGCTAGATTGGACCGTTGATCCAACGTCATGGCCATAATTTATCTGCGTATCTCTGACCACCATCACCTCTCCTCTATCGTTAACCGCCACCACCACTACCAGTCCCGACGATTTTTTCTTAAATGGACACTCCACACGTGTTGGCTGCACACTCGCTTGTTCGGATCTCACGAGGCTATGTAACTGGCTGAGGGTGGCCAGTTGACTGGCCACCGATTCCCTTTAATCCAAACCATTTCCATAGGCATGCAGCTTTTGAAATATAGTTTATGCAATTGACGAATGAGTTTAGACACTTACCTGTGTGGTCACGGCCGCGTTATGCAGACTTCGGGTCTTGGAACCGGTCCTTCGTGTGTTGATGCTGCATGCACAGGTTTTGGAACCCGTCCCATCGTTCGTTGATGCTACATGCACAAGTTTGCTTGGCTTTGGCTGTTGACGATATTTTCACATTCAAGATGAGCCCTTTGCATGTTTCCTCTGTCGTTTCGACTGTCCCTGTCTCCAGAGTATGTCTTCCAGAGGGATCAGCTACTACAGGATTCCTGTAGGATGTCCTATAGCTGCATCTCCTCCTGGGATGCAAGCTAAGGAGCAGGGCTATATTAATGACGAGGGATTTGGCTGATGAGGAGTCCAAATGGAGATTGACAGGTAAGGTGAGCGAGACACTGCTGCTTATTTTGCTACTAAAAATTCTTGTTGGCAGTATGAAGAAAAGAGGGTTTTTTTTGTGTGACTGTGCAGGAACAAATAACAGGATGGGTGCAGCGGAGGTGCAAAGAGATGAAACAAGGTGACATATGGTGATGGATAGGTACAGGGGTGCTCATAGACCTATCAAGTAGATTCCTACTTTTAGATTCTTTCTCAATATCAATTATGACCTGTCTAGACGGTCTACAGGAACTTCCTGTAGAAGCTATAGAACTTCATGTAGAAGGCCCAGAACTTCATGTAGAAGGTGAAATCATGACCCGAATGTGATCAAATCTTAGGAGAGGGGGGTGGTCATGGAGGAAGTGCTTGTGAGGTGTGCCTGCAGCCTAAAGCTGACCTCTGTCCTTATTTTGTGCGACCCTGCAACCTAAAATTTTTCAACAGAAATTATTGTTTTTTTTTTTGAGATAGAGACAGTTGGGGCGCCTCCAGGAGGTTTTCACCCTCACTGTTTGCCCCAAGCACCTCTAAGAGGTTTTTACCCAAGGATCTTTTTATTCCTTTTTCTGTTTTTTTCTTTTTTTTTTTCTTTCTCTCTTTTTTTTTTATGATCAAGGTGTGGGTGGAGTAGAGACAGGGCCCTGCTCCACTACCAGCACTGACTTGTCCAAAGTTTCAATGAACTTCTACCTAGAAAGGGGTTTCCTGTAGATTTTTAATCGATGCCCATTGACGAGCATGGGGATGGCTTCTTCATCAATGGTCCTGATGAGAACCGAACCATTGTTGTTGCATTTCTCCACTGTATATGGTCCTAGCCACCTTGTCTTCAACTTCCCTTTGAAATCCTTGTATCTTGAATCATACAGCAGTGCCCAATCTCCTGGCTAAAATTGCTTTTTGTTAAGGTGCCGGTCATGCCATATCTTTCTCGGATTTGGACCACTTCTGAGTGGAGGAGGGCCTGCATTCTCTGTTCATCCAATCCATTCAACTGTAGTAATCTTTCCTGTTGTGCATGGCTGAGGTCTAGGTCTAGCTAAGCTACCAACCTCAATGTGTTGTACTTGAATTCTATGGACAACAAAGCCTGCTTCCCATAGACCAGCTCATAAGGTGTGAAACCTGTTGTAGTTTTCCAAGTGGTGTTGTAGGCCCAGGTGGCCTCAACCAAGCGATCTACCCAATCTTTTCTACTTCTGCTCACTACTTTAGTCAAAATCTCTTCCAAAGCTCTATTAGTGGCTTCCACCTGCTCATTTGCTTGTGGATGATAAGTAGTGGAAGTCATATGCTTAATCTTGTGATGAGCGAGCAGGTCTTCAATAAGGTTAGAGGTAAACTGACTTCCTTGATCTGTGACTAATTCCCTTGAGTAACCAAACTTGTAGAAGATATTTTCCCTCAAAAACTCAGCCACTTTTCCTTCTGTTGTTGCCTTGATTGCCTTTGTCTTTGCCCACTTTGTCAGGTAGTCTGTGCACAAAATGATGTAAGACTTCTGCTTTGAAGGAGGATTGATAGGACCCACAAAATCCATGCCCCACTTCTCAAATGGCTCGAAAGTCACATAAGGTTGGAGGGGCATCTCATCCCTTGGAGTCGGTTTCCCCATCCTCTGACATTGGTCACATTGGCTGATGTATCTTCTAACATCTTGATGAAGAGTGGGCCAATAGTAGCCTGCCTGTAGAATTTTGAAGGCAGTACTTTTTGCTGCAAAGTGGCCTCCACAGGGCCCATCATGACAGGTTAGGAGAATGTCAAAAACTTCCTCCTCCCTAACACAATGCCTCAAGATCTGATCCGGCCCAAGTTTAAACAAGTTGCCCCCAATCCAAGTGAATGGGGCACTTTTCCTCACAATTATGCTCTTCTCTTTTGAGGATAGGTGCGAAGGGAACTGTGCTGAAACCAAGTAATTTGCTATATAAACAAACCATGGAGAGAGTACTGAAATAGAAAACAGGTGTTCATCTGGCATTTGATCATCTACCGTCCCTTCTTCACCTGCAGGCAAATGTAGTCTAGACAGAAAGTTAGCAACAACATTTTCCTTACCTGGCTTGTCAACAATGGTAAAATCAAATTGTTGCAACAAAAGTAACCATCTAATGATACGAGCATTTACATTAGGTTTATTCATTAAATATCTAATCGCAGCATGATTGGTGTGTACAAATGTTTGATAACCAGTGATGTAGTGTCTGAACTTGTTTAGGGAATGGACTACAACCAATAACTCTTTCTCGGTTATAGTATAGTTCAACTCTGCCTTGGACAAGTTTTTGCTAACAAAGTAGATGGCATATGGTAGTTTCTCCTCAACCTGTCCCAAGGTTGCCCCTATGGCTTTGTTCGAGGCATCAGTGTGGATGTGGAAAGGTAGGGGCCAGTTTGGACCTCTCAAGATTGAGGCGGTTACTAGCTTATCTTTCAACTCATCCAGAGCCTCTTGACAGTTGTCAGTCCATATAAACTTAACATCTTTCCCCAAAGGACCAAACAATGGTGAGGCTAGCTTACTGAAATCTTTAATGAATCTTCTATAATATATTGCTAAGCCTAGGAAACTTCGAACATCTCTTACCTTTTGAGGAGGTGGAACCTTTTGGATGATAGCAATTTTGTTCGGATCCACCTGTAATCCTTGCTGAGAAATTGTATGACCTATCATGGTCCCTTCAGTCATCAGGAATTCACATTTTTCGGAACTAAGGGACAGGTTCATCTCAATACACTTGGTTAAAACTTTTCCTAGGTTAGCCAATGCTTCTTGGAAGTTGGACCCATAAGGAGTAAATTCATCCATATATATTTCTACCAAATCACGAACCAGCTTCGTGAATATGCTCAGTACGGCTCTCTGGAAAGTGGTAGGAGTGTTGCATAGCCCAAAGGGAAGGACCTGGTAGGAAAAGGCACCCCATGGACAAGTGAAGGTGGTCTTATCTTGGTCCTCCGGGCTGATTTGGATTTGATTATACCCGCTGAACCCATCTAGGAAAGAAAAGAACTTCTTCCCTGCCAGTCCATCTAACACTTGATCAATGAAAGGCAAAGGGAAATGGTCCTTCTTGGTGGCTTTTTTAAGTTCTTGGTAATCTACACAGATTCTCCACTTCTCGTTTTTCTTGGGCACAAGCACTAGTGGAGAGACCCACTCACTGTCAGAGATGGGGTAGATGAATCCTGCATCCAACAACTTTTGCAATTCTTCTTTGACAATGTCCTTAAGGGTTGGATTCATTCTCCTCTGAGGCTGCCTGACTGGGTTGCAATCCTCTTTGATGTAAATTTGATGGGTACAGACCGAAGGATGGACTCCTTTCATCTCCTTATAGCTCCAAGCGAAAGCATCCAAATGGTGGTTCAATAAGCTACACAGCTCCTTCTCCTGAGAGGGAGATAGGGATGAGCTGATCTTTAAGGTTCTTTCAGGGCCAAATTCCACATTCTTAACTTTGGGAGAGGTCAGATCAGCCACACAGAAGTCCACTAGAGTGTTGGCTTGGGTACCCTCCACCAACTCCTCTAATGGCAGCACACTGGGAGGTGGATTTTGAATTAGATTCTCAATTAGGTCATCATCGGTTTGAGGACCTCTCCTGGTGGCTTCTACTGTGCACAATGGTGTGGAGTAGACTTCATCCTCATCTCCTTCCTCCAACCAGAGAGGTAAATCATGTTCTAACAGAGGTTGGGTAGGAGGATATAGGACTAACTATTTGGAAATAGGCCCATTCTTGATGGTCATGCTCCTTGCTCAACAATTGATGTAAGCATCTGTAGTGGCCAACCAAGGCCTTCCCAAAATGAGGGGGTATCGAGTTAGTTTTTCCTTTGGCTGAAGGACCAAGAAGTCCGCAGGGTACTCCCAAGAATCAACAGAGACTAGGACATCTTCCACAATCCCTTTGGGAGTCACGGTGGAGCAGTCTGCTAACTGCAGTACTGTCGAGGTCTTTCTTAAGGAAATCTGAAGGTTAAGTTTGAGCATAGCGTCCCTGGTCATCACATTAATGGCATCCCCTAGATCAATCAAGGTGTGGGGGATGATGGTGCCATTGATGTGGACATCAACTACAGGACTTCCAGGGTCCAAATATTTGGACAGATTACTTGTCCTAACATCAGATCGGACAGTTGTCCTATGACATTGATAGTTGGGGCATCTCTCTTGCGCCTGCCTGGGTGCCTAAAACACTTCTCCTTGATCACTTTGTTGTAGATTGGCACATCCTTTATGGCCTAGAGAAGTGGTATTTTCACACACAACTGTTTAAGTTCCCCCAGAAGTTCAGTCTCCTCTGGGTTTGGTTGTGTGGTTACCGTTAGTCTCTCAAGAAAGGGTGGAATGACTTTGGGTTCACTTTCCTGTTTCTCTTCCTCATCCTCTGGAGGAGGTTGGCAATCTGGAAGGACCTTCCCAGATCATAGGTTGATCTCCTGAATCTCCACAATGTAGGTAAGGCATGTTGTCTCTCCAGTATATACCTGCTGGGTCTGTCTGTTATTGGGGTTTGGGTTCGATTGAGTAGGCATATGGGGTTGTCTTGGAGGAGCAGGAGGTAATGGTTGAGGTGAAGTAGGTTGTGGAGGAAAAATAGCAGGAGGAGAGCTGTATTGGGGCCTCCACCCCGGCTGAGGTGCATTCCACTGAGGTTGTGGCTGAACATGAGAGTGAAATGAATGAGCAGCGGGTTGAGTATGGTATTGAGATGGATAAGACCAAGGAGGAGGTGCGGACCAGGAAGGATGAGTAGGGGGCCCCAAGAAGGTATATGATCAAATTGGTTGGGGTGGTAATAAGGTTGGGATGTCCCCTGCATCCCATGCTGGTAAGGTCTGGATCCATGCAGCCTCCTTTGGTTGAGGAAGTAGAGTGGTTCAGTGGCTCCCTTGGCCCCTTGGTATAGGGCTTTAAATCCGGGCAAGGTTGGGAATTGGTTCGTAGGATGGTCTGCCTCACAAATGAAACATACCTCCACCGAGTGCAATGGACACTTGTTCTTAGGATGCTTCCTTGTGCATCTGGGACAAAAGATGGCCAAAGCCCTCTCAGCTTCCTCTTTCTTCTGTTGGATTCGGAAAGTATCCAGTTACATGGCAAGGGTCTGTCTCATCTCACTTTTAAGGTCTTCCATTTGATTTGTAAAAGCGTGTTTGGAAAAGGTGGCACTGGCTGAAAGTGGATTCCCCCTACCTCTTTTTTGGGCTGCCCTAGAGTGGTTTCTAAACACAGTCGTTATGTCCTCATAAGATAGTTGGTAGATATCTTCACCAGCTAGCAAATGGAGGGTATCTAAAAGGTCTTCAGGGACTCCTCGGAGTAGAGCCAGCTTCAGAGATTCAGGGTCAAGTGTGCACCTGGCCCTTTTATAACTAAGTTAAAACCTCTCTTCATAGTCTTCTAAAGATTCATCACTTCCCATGGTCATCTGAAAGATTTCTCCCTTTGTTTCCTTTGACCTACAGTAGTCTCGGTATTTGTTGTTAAAGGCTTGCTGCATTTGAGCCCAAGTTGTGATACTGTTTCTAGGTAACCCCATGAACTAGCGTAGGGTTGCATCCTTGAGGGTAGAGGGAAAGAGTTTCAACTTTCGCTCGTCTTCTACATAGTCATAAGTTCGAAAAAGGACAACAAACTCAAACAAGAAGGTATCAGGGTCTTCAGTGGTCAACCCATGGAAGTGAGGTAAGGTTGAGGTACTTATGTTTTTCATTTTCGTGTCCCCATTGGTCTATAGTATGGGGAAGGCACCCTCTCTTCTCTCCTCGTCTCCTATACCGTTTCTACGTTCAACCATGGTCTCAAGAGGAATGTTTTCTTGCTCTTCTTCTGTTATAGGATCTTCGTATATCTCTGGAGGTTCACCTATAGGTTCTTCTGGATCGCTGCCACTGAAGAAGAGATAAGGGTGACTCAGTGATGTGGTGGGGGTGTTGGGCAAGAATTTTCCAGTATTGTCTCTGTTCTTATGAGGCATCAAATGAAATGTTTTGGGTTGCTTTTTCTTCTTGTACCTGCAAAACTGAAATAGATTGAACTATAACTAACTATAGTCTACCTTGCTAAAATGAAAATGCGGGATTGAAATGAAAGCAGGAAAGGACTAATCTATGTTGTTGAAATTAAATTGCAGAAATGAAATGCTAAGCTATGCTTGCAAAATTGAAATTGCGGAATTGAAATGCTAATGTACACTTGCAGAATTGAAATTGTGGAATTGAAATGATAATATTTGAAAGCAGGAAATATCTAATCTATGCTTGCTGAAATGAAATGAAAGCATGAAATGTCTAATCTACTTTTGCAAAAATGAAATTGCAGAATGGAAATGAAATAAACTACTTAGCTGAAGGTTGTAGTAGAAAATAGAAGAAAAGCAGCAATCACAGATCCTCTAATGCTTCCCCAGCAACGACGCCAAAAATATGGTGGGCTCCAGTATTGTAGCAATAATGCTGCAACTCCTAGGACTCCCTTCTTTACTTTTATCAACCTGGTAGTTCGTAACAAACTTGGAAGTGATAGTGCTATATGCACAAGTACTAGCTCTTGCCGCGACTGTCACTTGATCAGCTGGCACAAGTCCGCTAGGAGCTTAAGCCAACTTCTATGAACTCTTAGAAGAATCTTTTGATTGAGGGATGAAAGCTAACTCAAAGGAGACTAACCTACTTGCAAAAAGAAACTAAAAAGCTGAAAGGAAATGCAAACCCTAGCAAACCCTAGTTTTACCAACTAGCCCTACTGATGCAAGAAAAAGGATGAAAGCTATTGAAAAAGATGTCATTGATTCTTTGGAAGGTTAGGTGCATGTGTCTGAGCTACTCCTGAAGTGAAATATGAAAAGAAACATATTTTTATATTTTTGAGTAAGTTGGCAGAATTATTATGCATGTGCTTTAACTGTTTTTTACTGTGTAGAGGTGGATTGGCGAAAGGAAATGGAGTAGGCAATTGCAGGAGGTTGGGAAGGTGACAATAGGGCCTAAGGGGTCCCTAGCACCCTTCCAGAGAGTTTCACAGTGATCGGATCTCAAGAAACCGCTTTCGTGAGCTTCTATAGGAAGTCTGCAGGGGTTCTACAGGATGTACTGTAGCTTCTACAGGATGTTCTGAAAGGGAGTTTTGAAGTGTTTATTGTGGCTGAAAGGTGAAGAAGCGGGTATGGAGGTGAGATAAGTGTGTGAGGAGGTCTAGGACTTGGTGATTGAGGATGAAGAGTGGTTAAGACGATTGGGTTGGTTCAAAGATAGTAGAAGCAATGTTGCGCAAGAATGTAGGAACTAGGGCAAAGTGTGAAAACATGGCAAATGAGAGGCAAGAATCTAAGTTAGAGGATGAAGCAGGTTGCATTGATGGGGTAAGGGTAGGGGAGGAGGTATCATAGGTGCTCTGCACGTTATTTTCCAAAACTAACCAACAAAGACTAAGAAAACCAAAGATCTAGCTATTTTGATCTAATTTGACCTAGCAACCATAAGCATGATGAACATAGGTTTATTGGCACTAAATCATGTAAAAAAACTATGGAAACAAAGAAATAATGGTTCTAAGCATGTAATCACAACTAGTACCAACTTTTGCAACTAAGAATTTAACACTAGAAATTGCATGAAGAAGCAAGAACAATGTTTTTATGGCAGCAAGGACACCTTGGTCTCAGCTCATGGTCCCAAGGAGGGAGAGGTGAGATCAGGGGTTGCTTGACAGCCCTTTTCGAAGATCTTTTCTGTTACCAACCTATTAAATCGACTTGAACCATGAACAACTATTTCTATCATCAAAAATGGACTAAGTAACCAAACAAGATTGTGACCTACTAGCAGAAATTAATTAAAGGCACAAAAAAACATATAACAGTACATAGAGGAGGTCCTGGTACTTGGGTTGGGCCCAACCCCAAGAGCTACAGGCTCCTAAGAAGAAGCTTAGAACGAAAGCAAAATGAAACTGATCTCCATTATTCAGAAAATAACCATGTCACAGAAATGTTTACAGCAAAAGCTCCACAAATGAGAAAAAACAGAGTAGCACTATAGTGCAAAATACAAATGTTCCAAAAGTAACCTACGAAGGTTGGAAGCCTTCATTCTTATACACTACTAGGGCCTCCAATAGCCCTCCTTAACTCAAGGGGCTCGGCTGCTCAAACAGCCAGTGATCAGTCACTTTACACAAAACTGCTCGGCTGCCCTTGGGAAACATTTTTGGTGGCCTGCTGAACTCCGAGCTGATGGTGGAGAATTCGAGGAAGGGGCCATTTAGTGCAGGAGACACCCTTTCTATGAATCCTCACCCTTGTTCCCTCGTGCTTGGCTATCATCTAGCTCATAAATGCTTGGCCTTGGTCCAAAAGTTGTCCAAAAATCTGCAATAACCACGTGTTAGCCTTCTTGGTCAAGTGACTATTCTCATTCGTTCAATTAACATAAATATACTCAAAAGCATGCATAAACTATGAAAAATGGTGGATTGATGAAGAACAATTAGGCAAAATGAGCCCAATAAGTTACCCAATTTTGGGGCTCATCACCCAGCGTTAGCCTCTTTGGCCCAGCATCAACCTCTCTGGGCTCTACATCAGCCTCTGGAGCCTTTGTGTCTCCTAGCATTATCCTTGTCTGGCTCTATGTGGCCTCTAGCTGCCTCTATGTGGCCTCTAGTTACCTCTGTGTGGCCTCTGGCTGGCTCTATGTCAACCTCTCCCAGCTTCTACATTGATCCTCCCAGTAATAACTCTGCCTATCTGTTATGTATTCACTGCCCCTCAGCTGCAACTCTGATCACTCATTCAATTTCCATAGCAAACCCTACCCCATAAAATCGAGTTCTTGATCTCTCTCGATGTATTCTCCAACTGACCGTCAAGCCTCCTCTTATACTTTTCTCGTTGGTCCATCAATGGACGAGATTAAATCTCTAATCAATGACTAAGATTAGATTTGGCTTGATCCATGACTTTTGGACCCTTATAACACAGTTTTATAATAATACCCATTAATATTTTAAATTTCCTAAGTTTAGACTTAGGAACTCCATTAAAAATATTAATTATTTTAATATCTCCCAAATTATTTAGAATTTGCCCAAACAATTTCTAGGTCTTGGAGATTTCATGTGCTATAGCCTCTCCACCACTTTCCACTGCTAGAGCACATCCGATGCTACCCCAAATCAACACTCCCTCTTAGCGAGGACTATGCTCTAGTAATACTCCTCATTGAGTATCACCCTGATTATCCAACATCAATCCCTCTGATAATGCTAGGCTTCCCTGCCCTGCATCCTCTGCACTACTGCATCATGTACTGCTACCCATGGCCCTACCACTGCCACTACTGCATCCATATGGAAACTCCCTCTACACCCGTGTTGCTGCCCATGGCCCTGCCACTGCCACTACTGCATCTACACTGCATCCCCTCTAATCATGCTGCATCGTGTTGCCCATAGCACTGCCACTACTAATTGTTGCAATGTAACTCAGTTACTGAGAAGTAAGTAATTGATCCTCCCAACTCTAACATTTCTGTCAGGCTAGAGACTCTCCCGATGCTGAAGCTCCCTCTGTCGCTGACAAGTGATCCCTCTACTGACCTCTACGTTGCTGCAACAACTCCATGCAACTCGCATTGTTTCCTCACAATGTCTTGGGACTCCTGCACTAAGCACTTTCTGTCACTCCATCCACATCTATCTCTACCAATATCCGCCAGCCCTGCTACTCCTCTTCAGGTCTCCCGTAGCAAGGTATAATCCAAGAGGTTCGGTACCTTGAGGATCTTGCCCCTCATCGTTTGTAATCCGTCTGACTACAGCTCAATGTATCCCCACTTCATCTCAAGTGGCGCATGAGCACTCATGGCACAATCGTCGTCCGTCTCCACTTCTTTCTCTGCCCTCGTTGGTGCTGCCTTGGTCTCAGAAGCCTCTCCCTTGCTCTTCTTCCTAGGACACTAGTTCACATAGTGACCCAGTTCACCACAGTGGAAGCACTTGACCTTGGAGAGGTCTTTCTTCTTTCGTTTCTCCTACTTTCCCGCAGATGCTAGAGCAACATCCTCCTCTTCCTCCTTCTTGATTCTGACCCCTTTATCGCTACTCCCCACCTTGGTTAGTCGTCTGATCTCTTCTTGATGAAGAGCTGTCCACAGTTCCTCCCAATCCGGAAGGTTTGACCTGCCCAAAAAACTCTGGAAAACTACCTCTGAATCCTCTAAGACTGCATTCAGTGCAGTCCTCACCAACATCTCTTCATCCGACGTGGCCCCTATGGAAGTTAGTTGGTCTCGGATCTCCATCAATTTCCAAAGGAAGATATCTATCTACTCACCCCTCTGCATCTGGTATGACCAACACTGATTTTCAAGTAACATCTTCCTTTGCTTGGAAGTATGCTGATACAACTTATTCAGGGCATCCCACATCTCATTTGTCGTATTCTTCTTGGCAATATGTGGTACCACATGATCCTTGACCCTGTCAAGGATGATGCACTTAGCCCTGGCCATTGCCTCCTCGCACTTCTCATTTCAGTTGGGTCGACTAGGATCGCTATCATTTTCAAGGTGAAGTGCTTGATGCGATACTTGTCTAGAATTAACAAGATCTTTGCCTTTTAGACTACGAAGTTGGAAGCTCCATCCAGTCTATCCTGATCTCTTAACCCATTCATTTCCATTTCGTTGCTCCTCTTTTTGACTCTTCCAAGTCTCTCTACTTCCCTCTTGGAAGTCCTCTGAGTGACTCTTGCTAAGTCTCTCAACTTCCCGTCTAGAATTTCTCAGTTTGAATCCCTCTCAGTCTCAATTTCCCTTCTAGAAACCCCTCTACCAATGTCGAGATGCCTCACTCCGATCGTTTTTATAGTTGCACCACTAACCCGGATTCCTTGGCTAGAAATCCTTGGCAGCAACTCCCTCCTCCTTGGTCTTTCCCTATTAGGTATTTTTCTAACCACATTACCCCACCATCTTCGCTCCACAAATTACCCACAGCCTCCTATGCCCCAACAATCTGAAGCTCTAAGCCTCTAGGCTCTACGCAATCCCGACACCAGAAATATTTGCACCTCCTGACCATAGCATCGATCCTTCCTGACTGAGAAAGATGACCCGACACTGCGTAGGTCAGGTCTGCTCCTCTCTGCCTTAGCGCTGATCCTCCTCCTAGCTCAAGTTGATGACGTAGGCCCTCTGTGTCACCCCTTCTTTGCTGCTTTCTTCTAGGAACAACTTCTGTCACTCGGGACAACTGTTTTTGTTGCTAATGCTCTGCTTGTCTGATGCCTTCAGTTATCCTGTGATTTGCAACCACACTCTGATACCATGTTGGAATTTCTAAGTTTAACCCATTAGAAATTCTTCCTATACCATCTAATTTATTTCTTCCTACTTGTTCATTTACTTAACAAGTTATTTACCGTGTAAATATTGAAAATAAATACAAGTACAGTATCAACACATACAGATCATCAACTGAAGGAAAACAAGCACACAAGTGACACCATTGTTTTTGGACTAATTTCCTTGGAAAAACACAATGCAGGAAAATCGGTGCAGCTATTTAGAGGGTTTCATATTATGCAGTTTTCGGAATACAACCTGGGTGCCAAAAATGGCTCATCCAATAGAGAATTCCCTCGGCAGTAACACTTCTTAGTCAGAGACATATATTCTGGCTAAATCACCGGATGAACGATCCCACAGCAACAATGCAGCTACTACTTCTATGCATCACTCTGATAAGGACTGTGTCACCCTATCCAGCTTCTCCAGCTCCAGTATGTCTCATGAAATTCTCCCAACGCTACCTCTAGTCTTTGCGTCAGCCTCTGGCCCAGCGTCAGCCTCTTTGGGCTTTGTTTCAACCTCTGGAGCCTCTACGTCTCCCAGTGTTTTCCCTCTCTGGCTCTGCGCAGCTCCTGGCTGCCTCTGCATGGCCTCTAGCCGCCTCTGCGTGCCCTCTGGCTGCCTCTGCATGGCCTCTGGTTGGCTCTGTGTCAACCTCTCCAGACTTTTGCATTGATCCTCCCGATACTAACTCTACCTCTCGGCTATGTATTCACTACCCCTCAGCTGCAACTCCGATCACTCACTCAATTTCCTCAGCAAACCCTGCCCCGAAAAATCGAGTTCTTGATCTCTCTCCGTGTATTCTCCAAATAACCCTCAAGCCTCCTCTTATAATTTTCCCATTGGTCCATCAACGACCAAGATTAAATCTCTAATAAACAACTAAGATTATATTTGGCTTGATCCATGACTTTTGGACCCTTCTAACACAGTTTTATATTAATACCCATTAATTTTTATTTTTCCTAAGTTTAAACTTAGAAACTCCATTAAAAATATTAATTATTTTAATATCTCCCAAACGGTTTAGAATATACCCAAACTATTTCTGGGTCTTGGAGATCTCATGTGCTATAGCCTCTCCACCAATTTTCGTGGCTAGAGCACATCTGATGCTACCCAAAATCAACAAATATGTATAAACCATTTTTAACCTTTTCATAGAAATCAAAAGCTTCAAATTTTAACCCATCACTATTTTATATAAGCGTTTAGAAATCAAAACAATTCCAAAACATATATAGTGTTTCCACAGATTGGACCTATTACTTTTTATTTTGTAATCAAGAGTGGACGCGTCACTTTTTATTTTGTAATCATTGTTATGGGAAATAATTGTACCTTGGAGTCACAAGGTGGCAATGTGTTATTAGTGTCCAAATTATTTTTAGCACAACTTTGTCTAATTAGAAATTTCCAAAAGAATAATATGTGAAATAAAATTTTGTCACTTTTGCATCCAACCCTAACCCATTTTGAGTCTTCCAACAAAAATTGATGATGGGACTCTTTCATCTACCTCCTGCTTAGTGTAATGACATGTCGGCCTTACTCATGTTCTGAATCAATCATCGCTTATTATAAATCAAGAAAAAATTAAGACATATATAGTGCCTCCACATATTGGACCAATTACTATTTATTTTGTAATCTTTTTTATGGGCAATAATTGGACCTTGAAGTAGGCAAAATGTGTTTTTAGTGTTTAAATTATTTTCAGCAAAACTTCATCTAATTCAGTGTTACCAAAAGTTCCCCTTTAGGGTCATTCCCGCCTTCTAAATTCATGCTCCAAGAGGGAGTGTGAGGGAATGCAACATTGCATGACCTTGAAAATGTGAGGTCAAAAAAAAAAGAGTGACAACAATTATTCCATGTCATAGTTAAATATTATCATGTCACAATACTAATCAACATCTTTATATGATATTTAATGCATTAGCATTCCTAAATAAGTAGATTACATTTTTTGTGCGGATACAAACATATAGCATGATGTGACAATGATTTTATTTATTCAATTGCTAATATAATCTAGGATTATTTCAAACTTGGCTTGATGATATAAGAGGATAGGGATGAGGATGACACTTTTTTATAAAAAGGGATGTGTGTTGATGCCTCAAAATCAGTGCCTAGGTAAATAGGTCAGATCTAGAATTACACTACTAGCATTCTTTAACCAATAAAGTAGTAGAAAAACTAAGAAAAGAAAGAAAAGAAAGAAAAAAAGAAAATCTCATTCAAGCACAATTTTTCTTGCTCTTCAACATCAGTTAATCATTCAAATATGTTAAACACACACATGGAAGAGAGAAAATAGGAAGGATAAGCATTAGATTGTATCTATTATTTGACAATGATATACATTTATAGTACATTTGTGTGACCGTTGGGTTCCACGTCCCAAGGTCTCTTGGACTCTCATGGTTGTTCACATTCTACACCAACCCATAGAGGATTAGGTGTCCAACATTACCCCCCTTAATCCGAAGGGGTATGTATCAGTCCAAGAAGAGAGCTGTAATACAAAATGTGCAAAAATGCATGGCATCACTAGGCTGAATGTGCTCTCTGAAATTTTGGTATAAAGGGTGGTGGTTTAAGGATGACCACCAACACTGGAATGCTTAGTGTAGTTCCCAGAACTCTTCCAAGTCTGGCATGAAGCTCAAGTCTTCTACTAGAGGAAGTGCTCCTGATGTTTTGAAGAGGGAAACCTTCAACCATGAAAGGGAGGTCTCACCTTGCATAAAAGGGAGAACCTCATCCTGAAAAGGGAGGAGTCAACCTATGATGGTTTAAGGATGACCAACAACTCTGGAATGTTTAATGCAATTCTTAGAACTCATCCAAAAATGGAAAGAAGCTGAAATCTTCTGCTAGAGGAAGTGTCCCCAATTCTTTGAAGAGGTATCACCGACTGAAGGCATGCTCAGGGGCATCTTTGTCTCTGGCTACAACTCTGAATCTACTATGGCAGGTTGTGGCTTAGGCTCACTTGATGTGGCTTTGAAGCTTGTAGATGACCATCATTTCCCCCTTGTCAGATGCAAGGCGAGAAGATGAATAGATCTCAACTACAAGAGTTTTCAATATTTGAGAACAAATCCTGTTTTATGAGCGAAATACCTTCTTGGCTGTTGAAGCCCATTGCCAAGAAGCGATCCATCCAAGATGAATCATTACTCTTGCAAGATGTTTGTTTTTGAAGCATCTATTTTAAGAATGACTAATTTTATGACAGTGATTACATTGATGAATATCAAAACAATGATCTTTCATATGGCCAACTCGGTCACAGTGTTGGCATTTCACAATCTATTGTTGTTGTTGTGGAAGAGGTGCAAAATCTGGAACAATTGAAGGTGAACTGTCATGAAGTAATCCAGCACTCTGAAACTGGATGGGCTTTGAGTAATCTGGAATATGAAAGGACACATCCTTCTCATATTCAAGACCTATTATGTGCTTGTTGTGGACAAGCTCTTCCCAAGGTCTGATGATGGGCTTGGGAAGTGCAGACTGAACTTCTGCATCTGCATGTGACTTTGCTGCTTCATTGGGCACTGAATATGAATTTGTAGCGTTATTGACTTGTTTTTTATGGGAGTCTTGTTTCATTGTTTAGAACAGAAAGAGGTTCAAAATGACGACTCCATTGTTGTAATTATGTTTGCTGTAGCTGACATTCAAGCTGCAAAAATTCAATTTTATCTTGTGCATTTTGTAGACAGACCTGAATGTCTGTGAGAGAAACTTTACTGACTTTTAATGTATCATGAGTATTAGACAATATCAAATTTTTGAAGAACTCTAATACTTCATTGATTATGGTCATTTTCATTGAAAAAATAAGGTGAATTTCACAAATACAGATTCTCGATCTCAAGCCATATATAAATAAGCCAAGTCGTAAAGATATATAATCAATTCAAAATCACAATTGAATATGATTGAACATATGAAATATGCAAGCCTTCAACGTATTCAAAGCAGCATACAACAATTCCAAGACGTGGAATTTCATCTGCCCCCACTGAATTTTGAATAATACAACACCAAGGGGATTTCCTTATGTAATGTTCAATGCTCAACATTAAAATGCTCATGCCAATGCACCAATACCCTAGGCAGTTCCAGGTTATTTAATAGTTGTATATTTCCTCTATAACAAGGTTCACGAAATCATTGAATTCAAGTTTCAATTCTAACGCATATATCAACCTCAAACAACGGATATATATATATATATATATATATATTATATATATATATATATATATATATATATATATGTAATGTATGTATATATCTATATCGTCTTCAATTCAACGCAAACAGTTCACATCGAGCTAGCAAAATATCAATGCACAGGCAACATATACTATATATAGATCCTACTCTCAACAAACCTTGGAAGCACGACCAAAGACACCAACTCTGAGGACCAACACTTTGCCACTGTAATCAACTATGATATTATGCATTGCAAGGCCAAGCTAAAATGCTTGAGGCAACAATGCGAAGCTCTTATAATGCTCCCTTCACTTTCCTTCACAATGTTATTTATGTGTGCAGTGTCTCTGACTTTGTTTCTTGCCTTCTCCCACAAGCCTTTTCTTTTTTTTTCAGAAATCCAACTACCAAACATTCGCATCTATAGATATTTGATCATATCGATCATGTTGAGGCTGTCGACCCAGGTTCAAAATGTGATAGATTTGCCATGTTTCGAGTTTGAATGTTTAACAAGTTGATCATACAACATCAAATTCTTGGGCTACAACTAATTATGAATGATTCCATCCTTACCGTTATCTTTTGTAGGGGTGACCCTTCACCTTCTTCAACCCCTTTGATCCGATCATTGAAATCCACATGTCGAAAATGCAAATATCAATGATAGAGGAGTCCCCCAAACATGGATCGGGCTTGCCAGTGTTCATTACCAGTGTTCTTAATTAACCAATGGACCAACATTCAGGTGAGGACTTTAATTGTTGTAGAAATTCACTCCAACATTCAATAATACACACAAAGAATACTTTAATCCATGAAGAGGGATGAACCTTGAAGGTTTCAAACCATATAACATACCACCACAGAGAGTAACAAAGAGAACGAACAACAACGCATATGGAAACTCTCCAATGCACAGAACTATTATACCATACACCATTCCAACAAACTTCAAGGACTCAACTAATTTTTCACGAGGTTCAACGCAATTCAATATTCAACCAAACTCCAAAGTTTGTAGTGCACATATAGTTTAGAAGCTACCCATGGACCATGGATCCATTCTAATGCTTTAATATATAAAGCAACCAATGAACCTGTTTGCACGACCTTTAAAACCCATATAGAGCATCAAATTCTTGCTCGCGTTCAACAAATTTTAGAACCAGCACAAGTTGGACTAGTGCACATTACAACCATACGTATAACATAGGTTAGACATGCACACATGCTATGGGAGGAGGTAACTATGGAAACGCAGTTGAAACAATACCAACAATTTGAAGCAGAGACAACGTTATAATTTAAAGACAATGAAATTATGAAACAATATAATGTATATCGGCATTCTACAAGGCTTGTATATGAAGACACAAACTGCATTAACTTGTGGTAACCAACGAAGGACAATTTTCAATGTAATATAACCTGGAGCGGATTCACATATGCCGAGGGCCGAGGTATGGACTGGTATCGCCTCCCTTCACCCGCATACCAGAGTTGATTGTGTATGGAGGAGGGTATTGACGAGCAGTCGTATGGTGTATGGGAGCAATGTTCACCGTAGAGTAGCGTTCATCGTGGAGTAGCGTTCAAAACATCGAAAGTAGCATTCAAGGTGAGTACCATGGAGTAGCGTTCAAAATTGGGAGGCCTTTAAACCCCACGAGCTTTGAAGCTTCAAAATCATGGGCATATGGTTCTGTATAGCACAGATAAAAAAGGCTGAGCATTTTTTGTATGTTGGTATCGAGTAGCGACAGAAGCAACATAGCAGAGAAGGCAGCACGTTCAAGTCAATGAATAACATTTCATAGGAAGGACCATGTTAGACCGGTGGAAGCGTCAGCGTCAGAGCTGCCAGGCTAGCCAGAATGGCAGATCTGATGAGTAGAAGAGTCCAAACAAAGAGGATTTACAAAGGTGCATGGAGAATGCCTAAACCTAGAGACCTGAGCTCCGATACCATGTTAAACACACACATGGCAGAGACAAAATAGGAAGGATAAACATTAGATTGTATCTATTATTTGACAATGATATACATTTATAGTACATTCGTGTGACCGTTGGATTCCACATCCCAAGGTCTCTTGGACTCTCATGGTTGTTCACATTCTACACCAACCCATAGAGGATTAGGTGTCCAACAAAATAACTTTCAAACTTAGAAGGGCTCCCATACTCGTAAAACGAATCTGAGAAAAAAGACAAACGAAACCCAACAATCTTGAATTTCCAACTCTAAAAAATCTACCTCGCATCATCTCTATGTTGTACCATATGGTTTTTATAGCCTACAAATTAATGGATGCTCTCTCCTTTGATGTTACTGCAATTATTCTCCTTTCTCAGACAATCAAAAGGTCTTCCTTTTGATTTTCTCTCTCTTTCTCAAAATCCTTCTTGAGAAAATAATTAATATGTCCTCTCTTTCACTTGGATTCCTTTTCTAATTTGGAGTTAGGCCAACTCCCTAATATCAATGGTAAATATTAAATTTAATCATGAGCTGAGATCACTGGTCTCAAATTAAAAATAAATCACTAGTACCCAAAGTTAGGCACTTTATAAAAAATATTAACTTTCTTAATTAATTAATAAAGTGATCTCCTAAGTCTAAGAGTCATTTAATGACGATACCTACAACTTGGACACTTTTATTTTGCAAAAATACTTGTCAGAACTACAATCATCAACACTCCCTCTTAGTGAGGAAGGTATTCTCCACCACTCCAGCTTATACCAAAATAATACAAACTTTCCTTTCATTAACGTTTTAGTGAGTATGTTAACCTACTCATCTATTCGAATATATGGGAGCTTGACTCCTCCCTTCACGGCCTTGTTTATGATGGAATGGTATTTGATCTTGATGTGCTTCGACTTGTCATGAAATACTAGATTCTCCAAGAGTTTCATGCAACTTTGATTGTCACAATGAATCACCATAGGCTCCAACTCCTAGTCAAAATATCATGTAAGTAGCTTGCAAATCCAAACTACTTCACAATTAGCAAAACTAGCTACCATATACTCAATTTCTGTTGAAATAAGTGCTATTGAAGTCTTCTTCCTATTGAACTAGGAAATCACTGTAGACCCCAAACTGAAAAAACACCCAAATTTTCTCTTCCACTCTATATCACTCCCTGCCTAGTATGAATTTTAATAGCCTTGCAACCACACCCCATCTCCACCATGGTACTTGAATTCATACGCCATTATGCCCTGTAAGTATTTGAGCTCATGCTTTGTTGCAATCCAGTGCACTTGCCTAAAATCTACCACGTACTGACTCAAGGTGTTCACAACATAACAAATGGTTGGTTGAGTGATGACAAGGTACATCAATGAGCTAATCAATTTCCTATACTATTTCAAATCTTCCTACTATGAATCTTAAGAATCTACCTTCTTAATGTTTGTCTCCATTGGAGTAGCCATAGATCTATTTTCCTCCATCCCGAATCTTATCAGGACCTCCATTGTATACTTCCCTACCCAAGGAAGATCTCTCTCAATATTTTCCAAACCTTAAGCCCCAGAAAGTAATTCCATCAACCCAATGTCTTTCATCTCAAACTATGTTTCCAAGTCTGATTTTCACTCAACAATAAGCTTCTTTATCCTAGTAAAAATCAAATCATCCACATAGAACACCAAGATGAGGATATTTGATCCAACCAGTATGAACTAAAGGTTTGAATCAACCTCACTCTTGGTGAATCCCATGCTCTACAAATTGTTGTCTATCCTCAAGTACCATTTCCTCGTTGTTTGTTTGAGTCCATACACGCCTTTCTTAAACCTGCATACATGTAACTCTTTGTCATGTACCTCAAACCCTTATGGCTACTCAACATATACCTCTTCCTCAATAACTCCATTTAGGAATGTTGTCTTCACATCCCACTCACATCCATTATTCCATCCCATCTCTAAAAAAATAGATATCATTGCTTAAATAAAAGAGTATATGGAAACATGAGCAAAGTCATCCTTATAGTCTACTTCCTCTTTCTGAGAGAATCCCTAGGCCACAAATCTCACCTTGTACTTTTCCACACTTCCATGTGCTACATTCTTGACTTTGAAAACCACCTAAATGTCATCATTGACTTCCCTACTAGTCTTGGCCCAACCTCTCATACATAATTCTTCATGATAGAGTTGGGCTCCTCCACCATGTCATCTCTCCATACTTGTTGGTTGGTTTCTTCCTCAAATTTGGAAGGCTCTAAGTCCATGATGTTGGTCATCAAATCCATATATGATGAAAAATTTTGTGGAGGATTACTCTCCCTAAATGTGGTATTGGGAACCTCCACACGATATCAAGAATCTCTCAGTCTACTCATACCATCTATGCCTCTTGTCTAATTTAGAGCGGGCTAACTACCCCTCCTCCCTTGAAGATTGCCCTCCCTCCACCAAAAGTTTCTGAAATCTGCTCACCTTTTGGATCGACCTATCGAGTATCCTTTACAACTATAGGTAGATCATGAGATTTACTAGATTCCAAGTTCTCATTGAACTTGACATCCATACTCACTGTTGTCATCCATTGTGCTAGTATAGATATATTATATTCCTTCAGCACCTCATTATATCCAACTAGAATGCCCTTCTCACCTGTGGGCTCCAACATTTTCCTCTTCTCCACATGTACATGGATATATAATGGACAACCAAAAATCCAAGATGTCCTATCTCAGGTCTCACCCCTATGAATGCTTCCCAAAGGGTCTTGTCCTCCAAACTCTTGTGAGGACTCCTATTCTACAAGTAAATGGATACATTGCATGCTTATACCCATAATAACATTGAAAAACAATGATCATGGATAATGGAATTCACAAAAATAATGATGGATATATTATTCATCTATGCAACCCCATTCTGCTACATACATCCTTGTAGAAATATCTAAATCCAGTGGAGGTATACTCACCCCCGTTATCATATATCAACACTTTGACCTTCTTCCTTGTTAAGTTCTCCACTTGAGCTTTGAACTCTTTGAATTCACTGAGTACCTCATCTTTCATCTTCATGAAGGAGATATAGGTCTTCCTAGAGAAATCATTAAATAAGGTGACATAATCAGATGCATCCTTCACTGATGTCACTTACATAGGCCCAAAAAAATAAAAATGTATTAGATCCAAAATCCCTTTAGATTGGATCTCACTACTAGGAATTGAATCCTTAATAGACTTGAAAAGTGCACAACCTTTGGACACCTCCTAATGATCCAAACTAAACCCTGGAAGTCTAGTGACCATCTCTCTCAGTATGGTTAGTGACCTATGATGTAGATGCCCCATCCTCCTATGTCAAAGCTCGTAAGGGCTCTCACTGTCATGCACCAATGCTTGAACAAGTTTTCATTGTAGGTTGTATAAGTTTCCTTCCTTGACTATAATACTCATAGTTGTTTCTAGACTAGATCCCTTTGGCATATGAACACCTTTCCTTTCTGGAAGGTAATTGCATAATATTTGTCCTCTGTGACTGAGATGGAAAACATGTTCTTCTTCAGACTAGGCACATACAATCCTCTTGAATCAAGGTAGAATTGTACTATCCCCTATACCCTCACTGCATACTTGGCATTATTGCTAAGCTCTCAATTGATCCTAAACCATCCTTTGAAAGTTGACTGAAAAAATTTCATTCTTTAATCATGTGGTGAGAGGCACCACTGTCTGAGTATTAAGCACTCCTGATGATAGTGCTGGTAGAAAGATAAGAAACAAGGGAAAAATCATTCTCGAACTTTGTTGCAAATTCACTCAGATGGGTCTCTAATATTGGTGCTACGTACTATGTCTTCCCTTTGTCTTTCTTCTTCTTTGAATACTAATAAGCATAGTGATCTTGCTTATGGAAAACAAAGCGCTTGATCTTGCTCATGTATTTCTTCTTTCTAGGTCGATGTCATTCTCCTTCATTGTTATCTTTCTTGGTGAAAACTTTCCCTTTTCCCTTCTTCAAATTTTTTATGAAGGCCAATATTCTTTCTATTTCGATGTCATTCTCCTTCATTGTTATCTTTATTGGTGAAAACTTTCCTTTTTCCCTTCTTCATATTGTTGATGAGGGCTAAGTTTTCATCACCGCCTCCCTGCTTCCTAGCTCTGAACTCATCTCGAGCCTCCTCCTGAATGTATTCATCCCATAGTCTCTACTAGAATGAGATCCCCTTCACAAATGGTTCCCAAGGCTTGGTGAACCCATTTAGAGCTACATTCACTAGCTCTACATCCACGATCCTTTCTCCAACTATTGCAAGTTGATTATGAATCTATGTGATTATCATAAGGTAATTGATAACATTATCATATTTGGTCATTTGACATTCTCAAAGCTTGTTCTTCAAAACCATTTTTTGGTTGAAATTGTCACTCTGGAAGAGACCAACAAGGGCATTAAAACATGTTCTTTATCGTGGTCTTCTCTGCCACATGCAGGATCAGGTGATATTTCACAACATCTAATATCACTTTTTTTCTCTAATGACTTTCTTTTCCTCTACTTCCTAATATGTGGGACCTACTTGGACCGGAAGGACCTTCTCCACATTCACCCACAGGTATTTCTCTTTCAAGAGTAGTGTGAATCTTTCCTTCCGAGACAAAGAATTTGAAGCCCCATCTAGTTCATCCCTAGACTTGAGATTGCTTCCTACCATGGCTATTCCTTCTAGCACTGTATAGATCTAATGTTGAGACTTCTAGATCTGATAGATTTGCAATCAACAATTTTGGATAATTTTTTTTCTTTAAATCCTAAGATTTTATACCATCCTAATTGATGAAAACTAGTGTCAAGGTAAATAAATCAGATCTAGATTTACACAACTATAATTCTTTAACCAAATAATCAACAAAAAAACTTAGAAAAGAAGGAAAAGTAGGATTAAATAAAATATCATGCATGCACCATTTTTCTACTCTTTAACATCAATTCATCATCAAATAAATTTCCAACTTAGAAGAGCTCCCATATTGGGAAAAGGCTCTAAGAAAAATTACAAAAGAAAGCCAACAAACCTAAATTCCCAACTCTAAGAAATCTACCCTGGTTTACCTCTATGTTGGACTGTATCGCTTGTACGACCTATAAATTAATGGTTGCCCTCTCCTTTGTTGTTGTTGCAATTCTTCTCATCACCTAAAAAATCAAAAGGTCATTATTTTGATTTTATCTCTTCATTAAAATCCTTCTTAAGAAAATAATTAATGTATTGGTTCTTTCACTTGGCTTCCTCTTATAATTTTGAGTTAGGCCAAATCCGTAAATTAGACAAAATTTAGCCTAAGAATAGTCTCCTAAGGAAAACTCAAGAAACTAATAAAAAATGTCATGTAGACAATTTTATATACTACAATACTTTTATCTATGTTCCACAATATTTTTTTTTTGTTAAGCTTGCCAGGATCCTTCATTTTCTATTTATAAACAACAAGTTTACACCACTTATGTGAGATAGGTGGCCTCAACTTTCCCAATGGGAAACCAAGTCTATTGGCTACCTATCCTCGTCATAAGCCATCCAAAAACAGTAAAGTATCAATATTTTTAACCAAGCTAAATATGTCTTAGTTTCATGGCTAGACATTATATGTCTATCTATCACAAGCATGCATAATGTAAAGTAAATGCTACTTGAAATGAGAAAAAAGAAACCATATTAACTAACTATTCCTGCTACTCTTCCAAAGCTAATTCGACCGGTGCTGGATCCTTGACTGTTTCACTGGAAATCTCAATTAATTCGATGATGTATAGGATGTGCCTTTGGATTCTATCCAGACGGATGTCTTTCTTGTGTAGCTAGAATTGGATTCGCTTCAGATCCTATTTGTAGTTGGGCATGTCTTGGAGGGTCAAAGCCATCCCCACAAATATTTGTTCCATGGCCTTCCCCATCAGGCTTTTCATAAGCCAATAGAGATAAAGGGTCTACTTAAACTGATTTATTCTACTGCTGGTGTTCCTAGGATCCATTACTAGGGTCCTAATTCTCTAGTTCCTCCTCAGTCTCGCTCTGCTCCTTAATTTCTCCCTCCCATTCTTCCAGTAATTTACGGATGCCTACATCTGTTCCCTCCCTGTAAGCCGTCGTGACTTCATTGATGAGGTGATCAACAAATTTTCGTCCTTCGCGTTGTTCTGAAGTGCTTGGGTCTTTGGCCCTTATAGGATCCCTCCCATGTCTGCCACACCCTATGCCTCTCACAGGATGAGCCATCTCCACTTTGTACATAACCTGTTCACAAGAACAAGGTATTAACTTTTGGCTTTGAATACATTGCCATCTTTATCCTTAATTCTTATCCTATCCCAATTACTCTCCAATCCATATACAGGTTGGGTGATAGCACGTTCATGGGACGAGGCTAGTCTCCATATCCTGGCATGCTTCTCATTACTCCCTTCCCATTGCCGCTCATACCCAGAGTGGTTGATAATCCCCTTTTTCTGCCACATAAGGGTTTGCATGCACAGGTGATCCTTCCCATTCCACTTTGCCCAGTCAAACTGTGCCACTCCTCTTCTTTCCTTATAGCCTACCCATCCCCAGTGCATAGCTTCTCCAGTTCCATCCCAATTATGATGTGGATTCACAGTGCAACACTTAGGAGGGGCTTCCTGGTCAATAGTCAGGTCGAAGCTCAGGAGCCTTATAGCTAGGGTGCATAACCAAACAACAACCATACTATGCCTGTGGCATTTTCCCCAACAAATCGCCCAATTCCCCTCCCCGGGTTTCTCCCAGTCCCTCAAGCCAAAAACAAACCAATTCGCCATTGCAAGTCCAATATACATACCTGTGCTCGCTCCACAGGTGTCATCGACAATGCCTTTGTATCGCTGCTCCAGTGCTCCTGCTCCCAACTCCGCACACAAAAATGCAGTTAACACTCCCTTATACTTGATGTGCTTGCCACCTTTCCCACCACCCTTGCATGTATTCATGCAAAGGGCCACCACACCCA